>OY293309.1:13139940-13213892 GCA_958502075.1 Orchestes rusci | reverse complement strand
CAAAAATTAGGCTCGCCTGATTTTTGGAGAACCCTAACATAGCTATCCCCTGAGACAACAATACTCAAACAGCCCCAAAAACAATAAATGATCAGCCCCAAAAACAATAAATGATCTACAAAAACATCGATAACAATCACCATCACCATCATCATCACCATCATCATCATCAACACCATCACCATCATCATCAACATCATCATCATCAACACCATCACCATCATCATCAACATCATCAACACCATCACCATCACCATCATCAACACCATCACCATCATCAACACCATCACCATCATCAACACCATCATCATCACCATCATCAACAATATCATCATCATCATCAACACGTTGTTGTTGCTCGAAGTATTTCAGGTTGTTGGGTGTTCATCTCATCACCTCGGAACACCAAATTGCATTAATCACACAGAAGATTCAAAATATTTTATATTTTTATATATATATCATATTGTATATCTGATTCAAAATAATGGGGTAATCCTTATTGCGAATAATCATCGCTAGGTGGCACATCAAAACATCTCCTTTCCTACCTTTCCAAAATCCCTTATCTCCTCACAAAACATCATAACTAACTACATCGTCCTCACCTCAATCCTGTCAATTGTCATGATCAACCCTACAACACAGCGAATAATGAAATTACATTACATTGCATTACAATTATTTCACCTCCAAAACATGTTCAAATTATGTCCGGTTGAACTTATTCGCATCGTAGGTATGTCGATATAAGTATAAACTTGATAAGTGTGGATTATATAAAATAATGTAATTATACTTATTTTTATTTGAAATTATTTGGGAGTATCATTTTTGGTATTGTAGTTCTTCATATTAATGCATCGTCCATGAACATAGCGACTATCCACTTGAACTTGGTGATAAAATGCTGATTTTTGAAGATATGTGGAAAATCATAACGGACTATCTCAATTGGCTACTAGATGGGTGGCATCTTGAACACATGCACCCGTCATTTTCATATGATGACTTGATGGTCAACAGTGTACCCATGGACAATGGAATGAAAATAATCTCAATTTCAAAAAATGATCAAATATTGTAATTAACTGAGAACAACACACACTTGACCTTTGTATTGTTAATAGACATTTTGTAAACATGAGAATTCGAGAACTGAAGCAATTGGATTTTCTCAAGTATTATAATATGATTTTGAATAATTTACATGAAATAATTAAAGATTGTATAACACATGTTCCCATTGAAGATGTACTTTCGAGTTTTTATAAGGATAACCCTAGCATAGAAAGTTATTGTTTAGCACAAATCATGTATAATGATAAAAGTAGGATTTTGTCTGATTTAAGTCAAATAAAGGAATCTAAATAAAAAACATTGTTTTATTGAAATATAGGTATAGACCCAGAAACACCTCAAAAAAATACATGAAACCCAAGAGGAGATTTTACATAGTCCTGATGCTATAACTAAACGAAATGAAACAATAACAACAACAACAATTCTACGATTTATTTTTATTCAAATAATTGTTCATGCACAAATTACAATTTATTCCAAACGAAACATATGGTCCATCATTTTCTCTTCATCAGTTGGAGCGGTGTAGTGCCCCCAACATGGTTTGAGAACTATCTTCAAAACTTCTTCAGAAATGCCCAAAGTGGTATGTAGAGTTTTGACAAAATACTCCTGATACAGGGATGAAGCTGGTATGTTGAGCTGATGGATGGTTCTACGTATTTTTTCAATATCTTCTGGAGTCAACATGATGATGGTGGTGATGATAAATCTCCCAGACTGCTTTCAGGATGAGAAGTGAGATTGCGCTTATAATGTAGTACAGCGACTCAATAATTGAAGTTGAACAACAACTCCAATCATTTTTATATTGATCCGTGGTGGTGGTGGGGTTAGCAGAGGTGGTGGGTGATGATGTTGGTGAACAATTGGAGGTGGGGGTAGTTACATTTTTCCATATACTATAGCCATATGTTTGGTTTTGAAAAATCACCTTTACTTTGTATTCCTTTGCATTTTGGGGTAATGCAACAATAAACATATCATCATTGTAATCTACTTGCGATTTCATATTTAGCCAAGTGTCATTGGTTCTATTGAAACAAATGTGCATCCCTACAACATCGTGGGGTTGATGTACATAGAAAGTATTATTGAAAATCGCAGTAAGAAGAATATAATTTGATGTTAACATCATCATGATCAATGTTCAGCTAAAACACAAATAGTATTTTCAACTCTCTATTAAACAACGAGTTTCAATCCATTCATGAAGAATGATACAATTGCGTAGGCTACACATATAAAAATTATTCGATAGATGACCAAAACAGGTTGGAACGTCTTTTTTAAATACAGGTGGATGTTGCCAATGGTCATCAATGTCCTCGACGTTGATGATTTTGGGGGTATGCGCTGTTGTAGAGTTCTGCAGAATGTTTTCCAGAAAATTCTTTTGTTGTTGACCTCGAACGTAGACTTTATCCACAAAACATATATGTGATATGATGATTGGAAGGAGGTCTTCATAGTTGATATATCCAAATGAAAACGGGATTCCATGTTGTTTCATGGTTGCTCTGGATGTTCTTTGTTTGTCCCATAAACGTAACGATCGATATGATCCATTTGGTTTGAATATGTAATGGCTAGTTTGGATCCCGTTCGTGGCTGCCAACTCTTTGATGATGAATTCGTGAGACAGACTGAATCCTTGAAAATCCATTGCAATCATCTTCATGATGGACTGGTTCTGTAAAAAATAAATACATTTAAAATGCGATTGATCCTAGTTGAAAATAATACTAACTTTTTTTTTACATAGCAACTATCTCAAAACTTGGGGTGTACTTCATATCGCAAATCTGCGTAATCGATCTTAAAATTATCGCATATTTATGAGGTTGAAATTGATGTACATTTCTTTTGATAGATACAGAAGTACGCTTTGGTAGAAAAACGATATGATCCTCCAACTCTACTCGCGGCACTTCCCCATATTTAGAAAGAACAATATTTAATCCCACAATTGGATACTTTACATCACGAGTTAATTCAATTAATTTTATGGATGTCTTATCCACATAAGAGGTGGTTGCGTTGATTTCTGCCAGATCCATTTCTAGAAAGAAAAAATTAAATTAATTCTCTGGTGTGAATATGGGGAGCGCTTACCTGTTGTTGCTGCTGCTGTTGATGATGAACTAAATTCTTCTTCAACACGTCGTCAGTGGTAAATTAATAAATCTCCTCACCTCTCTTTTCCCACTTATTTTCTCAACGAATGTGCTAGAACATCTGCTTAATCTGGTCAGAACGTGTATAATCGAGCTCAACCCGATGGGTTATCAAAAACGAGTCACTACAAGTCAACATTAATTTTTTCCGGAGTACGCAGATGTATGGAGGCTATTTTATTTTTGGATTTGGCTAAGACCACTATTTACAATTTTCACTATGGTTACATGAAAAATCGTTTTGCAAACTGTACCATTCTTAACACTGATAGAGTTGAATTATCTTGATAAAATAGCTTCAAAAGATGAAGTATGTCATTCAATTTCGCTAGAAAATATTATAGATGATCCAAGGATAATTGGATCTATCTGTAAAAGAACGCTCTACTCATCCATAATTGGAATGATCATAGTTTTGAATGTAGGGGATATTGTCTTTGTGTGGAGCATTATGTACTTGAAGATTTTAATATGAATATTTGTAGAAATTGTAGTTTCGGGTTTATAAAATTTCTGAATAATAGATTTAAGATAGTTGATAAGCATTATCATATCGTTGTGATTGTTTGCCAACTCAAGATACGTGTATAAAGAGATAAGAAATTTTGGAGCGAGAGCGAAAGTTGTTTCATGCAACTTTTATTTTGCGTAGAGACTAAAGAAAGCTGTAATTATAGATTGCATTCAAAGTTAGGTAAGAATATAGGTTTCGAATCTCCCGATCCAATCATCGATGATTAGTTGTAAATAAGATATGTTATTTATTAAGTTTAACACCACTGATTTTTGATCAACTCTATCTGTATCCACCAAATCTTGAAAATATGTCTTATAGTTCAACAGTTCTCATATTACTTATTTGATAAAATCATATCAATACTTAATAAAAGGTGTTGGGTTTGATGAAAGATGAAAATAATGGACGGATTATGACAGACAGATCAAAAATGTACGCAGTAAAACTATTTTACACTAATACGTTAAATATTATCCAATTATTTTAGTATTTGAGAAGTACCATATTCCTCCTACTACCTTTTTGCCACCATGAGGTGGAGACACACACACAGCTCTATTTCACCGCGATCGCTAGTATCACCATCAATAATTGATAAATAGATAGCGTTAAATATAAAGTCATTGCTTTTCCATACAGATTATTCACATCTAGATAAAATATGTTTATCTTCCATAGTTTGGTATGTTACTTGATCGTACCTCTTGAAGAAATGTAGTACATGGATATCCACTCTAAATTATTGTGTGAATTTTTTCTGATCCAAAAACTTTATTCTAACTAATCGCTTGGGGTGAAAATCTGTTTATCATTCATAGTTTGATGTGTAAGTTGATTGCATCTCTTCAACAAGAAACCTCACCTTGTATGTAACAGAAATTTATGATTTGTATATCTCATTAATTTTTTATGTTTTTTAAGGAAAAAGATATTTGAAAAATTGGAGGTGTTTTCAATAACTGTAACGTATACAAGCTGGCTATCAACAGTGTCCACAACTGAGGAGAAAATTATTTTTCTTTTAAATAAGGTGAGTCATCCGTCTATTCATTTATTATTTTGTTTCAATCAAATATATACACATTTTTGAAACAATGAAATCATTTCTGTTGGGGGATGTACGTATGTGTCAGAGCAATTATTAATTTAGTAACACTTGGTAATTTACTCGGAAAACTTGTAACAGTCAATTCAAAACAATTTGCATCACCTCAAAATTATAAAAAGGTGACTGATTTTGAAAAATGAGCTCGTTAGGGTGGGATTTGTTTGTTTCAAAATAATAATCGGAATCAAGTAATGATTTTCCAAAAATTATTTACAATTTGAAATCAGTTTAAATGGTGATAATATGTTGTTATTCGATTATCGTGTAATTCATTTTAATTGTTTTCTTCTTCATTGTAGATGATGTCAACATTAAGAGAGCTATGTAGAAGGGTGGTTTGCGAAAATGTGAATGACATTTCAGATTTTTTTATCTAGTCCTATACCATTTTTACCTGAGACTTTAAATCATTATATTTTACAGAATTATTCCAATTATAGGTGGGATTATCTTAATAAAATAGCTTCAAAAGATGAAGTATGTCATTCAATTTCGCTAGAGAATATTATAGATGATTCAAGGATAATTGGATGTATCCGTAAAAGAAACGCGATACTCATCCATAATTGGAATGATCATAGTTTTGAATGTAGGAGATATTGTCTTTGGGTGGAGTATTATGTACTTGAAGATTTTAATATGAATATTTGTAGAAGTTGTAGTTTCTGGTTTATAAAATTTATGAATAATAGATTTAAGATAGTTGATAAGCATTATCATATCGTTGTAACTGTTCGCCAACTTAAGACACGTGTATATAGAAATAAGAAATTTTGGTGTGAAAGTTGTTTCATGCAACTTTTATTTTGCGTAGAGACTGAAGAAAGCTGTAATTACAGATTGCATTCAAAGTTAGGTAAGAAAATATGTTTCAAATCTCTCGATCCAATCATCGATGATTAGTATTGTAAATTAGATATAAATTATTTATTAATTTTAACGCTACAGATTTATTGATCAACTCTATATATATCCACCAAATCTTGAAAATATGTCTTATAGTTCAATAGTTCTCATATGACTAATTTGATAAAATCATATCAATATTTAATAATGTTTTAACGAGTAAATTATTTTGATATACTTATTACAATGATGAAATGAAATGATCTTAGTGTAAATTTATTTCATGAATACCTATGAAATAAAGACTTTTAATTTGATTGTGCTGTGTGTATTTTACCGGATAATTTCTCAGATATGGTATGTCCGTTCTTCTTATTTATTATGAAATGATAAAATCTACTCGTCAGTTGGGCAATTTTATAACAGCTCAAAATCTATTTCGTTCTATTATTAGGATATCATTGAACTGTTCTAGACCTTTTGGTGGCGAAATTATGTATCAATAAACAATGATTAGAATAATTAAAAAAAAAAAAAATATTTCATGAATATCAAATTGTGGTTTTTAATTTGACTGTTTTGTGCATTTTACTTGGTGTTGCTATAACATTAAAACTGTTTTAGTCTTTTCCTTATCAATAGCAATATAAGTTGAAGTATTTCTTGGAATGATTCAGATCTAAATGTCGATATTTTCTAATGAACCATAGCTTCAAGTCACTGATCTTCTTATAAGGTATTTCTTTCAAAAATCTAGCATCAGCTCACCAATTCCAAACATCGCACTCCACCTATTAACTCTAATTGCGAATGATTAAAGAATTCAATCAACAGTATCATCACCATCTACATTTTAAAAAACTAATTAACTCAAAATATGAAGAACCCTACATTTTCCAAATCCCTTATTACAAATATTCGCCGCTAAGTGTCACAATAAACCCCAATCCATACCTTTTTGACCATCTGGCATGAGACCACTTTAAAATCCTCTCCCAAACGCCACACTCAGGTAATCAAGCATCCCAAATACAGCTTTTTGTTATTCTTGCGTTGAATCTCTATAGAACCCTTCAATTTGTTCTATTGTTGTGTTGAATATAATATCATAATATATACATAATAATTAACATTTTTTTTTTTTTTTTTGAAACTATCAACATGTGATGAAGGAGAATTTCTAATGACTCATAGTCTCTGGTTAAATAATTAAACCCCTCATAAAAATGCTATAACTAATGAAAAAATCTACACATCTCTCTCTCTTATTAAATACCTTACACATCGGAGTACTACCACTTACATGATCTTTCATATGAGACAACACACAATTGTCCATCATCCATCATATCCTATAACCGAGCCTATAACATTCAAATACAATCACGAAATCTGCATTGGAACAATAAAACATCACAAACACCAACGCCACATCAAAAAAAAAAAAAAAAAAAAAAAAAAACCTCAATTCCTAGAACCCCTTATCTCCCAACAAAACACCATACGTGACATCACCGCACGCAGCCAACAACACCGTCCACACATCGATCCTGATCTGCAATTCCAAAATCCCTTATCTTCCCACAAAACACCATAAGCGGCAACACCGCACGACGCAACCGACAACATCGTCCTCACATCGATCCTGTCAATTATCAATATCAAGCCTACAAAATATCTCAACGTCAACGTTACATCAATGACACTTCAAACGTCAACCATAAAACCTAAAATCCCAAAATCCCTCATCTCCCCACAAAACACCATAAGCGACAACACCGCACGACGCAACCGACAACATCGTCCTCACATCAATCCTGTCAATTGTCATCATCAACGCTACAACCCACCCGCCACAAACGTCAATGACACTTCAAACGTCAACCATAAAACCTAAGATCCCAAAATCCCTCATCTCCCAACCAAAACACCATAAGCGGCAACACCGCACGCAGCCGGCAACACCGCTCACACATCAATCCCAACTGTCAAGATCAACGCTGCGAAAGGTCCCCCACACCCAAACGCCGGTAAAAAGTGAGGTTAGGTACAGAAAGTGGTCCGGAACTCCCCTAGCACATCTACTAACGCATTAACGAAGTTTAGGAAAAAGCTTCTGCGAAACATCCTACCATGTTATTGAAGAAGTATTGAGAAAAATATATTTTACATTTTTTCTACATCAAAATCTGAAATTTTGTGCAAGTAACTTCGTCATTGAAACAATAATTCATAATGACTACTAGTTTGTAGAAGTATGAAAGGGAAAGCACTTTTCAGCAGACAGTTTATTAGTCACACGTCACACTACATAAAAATGACATAAGTACCTATTTTCAGAAGAAAAACTTATTTTTCTAAAAACCAACAGATTTTTGAAATGTGTCAATATCCATTGAACAATGTAACAATATTATAAGTAACGGAAAATTATGACTAAAATGCACAGGTAGACTTAAAAAACAATACTAATTATTAATGTAAACAACAAACTAAGTATTAGGTATAGAAAAATCGGACGGGAAAAAATACATGGATGTACATTATGCCTATATTCTAGCTCTCATTATTCACATGAAAATATATGTATGGAAAAAAATATAAACTTTGTGTTCAGATCATGTCTAGAATCGAGACTTGAATGTGTCTTTGGGTAAACTCAGTTCAAACACAAACGTAATTTTAGAAAAATACATGAGTTTCTAAAACTAAGTCATAAAAAATGGCACAGTTGAACCAAAAACCCTAACAAAAAACTATTTTTCTAACCAATTGCCTTTAGCATCTATTTCGGAATCTGTCCCGTTCGATGATGCCTCGGCCTGGTTTCCTTAGCTCCTAAGAACAATAACACTTTAATAAAAAATACTTCAATACATTCACTGGATTTTGCTAAAATCTGTGACCATAGTAAGTATAGTGACAACAGAAGTTACAAATTTTAGATTAGGAACGGACAATTTGAGAATTTAATTGGGAATTATTGATAATAACATCTTGTTCGAATAGAAATACACAATAACCACTTGAAGATCCATTTATAAAAGTAAAATCGATTGACAGATTCCAAGAAAGCTATAGAGTTTGTATGAATGCGTACTCACAGATTATTTTGAAGTGTTATTCATTCGTCTGCGAACCTGCCGGTGGCAAAGCATCCTTGAAATCAGGAAGTCTTCAATAGAAATGTGACTGAAGCAGGTTTAGTACAAAAATGATAATCACTATCACGGCACATAACACACGAATTACAAAAATACTGGTAAAAGTGTCTAACAGATCAAAAAGATTCCCAAAGAAAACCAAAACACAACACACAACAATGGACGCCGCAATGACACTCATGGAAATGAACATGTTTGTTAATTTCACGGTGGCGTGAAAAATGAAGAATGAAGCTGCGCAAAATTTAAATGCGCATTATAAAGGAGACTTTGCGGTAGACCGCTATCTAACCGTTCGTGGTCCGTGAGATGGTTTACGTAGCCGGCAAATCATCTTGCGGGCCTGTGCCACCCCGAAATACGGCATCCCGGTAGCGAGTTTCCGAGAAGTAGCCACTTTCGGCCCGAAAACCAAAAACCGTTCTCGGTTTGCCATCAAGGTGCCGGCGGAAATCCGTTCTCTGTACAATTATGGAACGGTATTCCCGATCTGGGCCGACGGAGGTCCAGATCATGGCTACATCAGCCACCAGAGAACCGCGCGTGCCGAATGGCGGCCGCTTCTTTGCCGATCGCGTTTGGTTCGCTGGGTTACCTAACATTTTCAGATGCAAAGGTATACTGAAAATTGTTCGTCTGAATTCTTGACAAAATTCCGCACAACTTTGATGTGTAACACTTGTTTCTATGTGTATTCCTGTATTATATTGAATAAAATCGTCTTTTCTAATCAGAATCATTTGGAATCCCAAAATTGTGGAAAAGGAGAGCCTCTCCTCTTCAAAATGAGACCAAGATCGCGTCAATCGGATGGGTTGTTTCAAAGTTATGAGCATTCTTGGAATCCATAGCGGTACTCATTTATATTTGTTTCTATTTAAAAATCACGGAAAAACAGCAATTTTGTGTTTTGATAGCACCGTTACGCCATCTTGTGGCTATCTTGGGGACTTCTGATATATTTTCAGCATTTTCTCTATTATATTACCCAGTATTTTTTTTCCGCAAGTCTCTGGGATGACTAGGTATATATAGTTTCTGAGATCTGGCACCTTGCCATTCTTGAATAGACATCTTGTACACACAACTCAACGATCAACCACAAATCTCTTAACCAAATAAAAGGCGTTCTAAGTTCTAAGCAAATGCACCTATTACAGTGCGGCTCAAAAAGGTCCCTCCACGCTTCTATAACTTTTGAACCGTTTGATAAATAAGAACGAAATTTGGACACACCATAATATGTGAGGATATTCTGCATTTTTTGACATAGTAGTGAAAGCTGAAAATGTCATACTGACAGCTGGGCGCCATTTTTAATGAAAAAAACCAATGAAGAGGGAGATCGAGTGATATCTTATTTTGAAGGCCCTTTGACCCTGATTACAACTGCCGAGTTTCAAACCTCTGCTATCATTCCTGTTGATATAGGGATACCAATATTTTACAAAAAAAAAATGCGGTGAAAAAAATCTTTGTCGAAAAGATTGAGTAATCGCTCATTTTGAAGATCTTCCTAACCTCATCATATCCTCATATTTTGAAGAAGCCAAGTCTTGCGGGTAAGTATTGATGAAGTAACAAAAATGAATAAAAACATTTTTTTGACACGCTGTCATATTGTGACGAAACATTGTTCAGTAAATGGTGAAGGCGCCGAATCGATTGGCTTCTGGTACATTCTCGCGAGGCTAGATGGCGTCGAATATTCTTCGCTTTTCTAAAAATCTCTGGAATGTTCTTTCAATCCTGGCGAGGGTATATAATAAGAATAATGAGATCCGTCATTTTAGCGAGTTAGTTCAATTCTGAATACGTCGTGAAATATAAATCGTAAAACATAAATAAGCTGTGATTTTGTTTGTAAATAGTAAGTTCTGTACATAAAGTAAAATAAATTAGTTAAAGCTGAACAGTGTTTTCTATAGCGAAATTTGCTACAATATCAACAGTAATGATAGCAGATGCTTTAAACTTTGTGGTTGTAATCAGGGTCAAGGGGCCTTCAAAATAAGGTATCACTCGACCCCCCTTATTTTAATTTGATTTTTTCATTCAAAATGGCGCCCAGCTGTCATTTTGACATTTCAACTGTCAAAGAATCAGACTACAGTAAAATGCAGCAGGGACATCGCCCGTGATTGGTCAGATTGGTTGACATCGATGTTGCCATGGTGATCACAATATATTATAAATTTGTGTCCAATGTTGAGTTAGACAAAAAGCTTGGGTTAGTCACATAACACCTACAATATAATGGAAACTGCAATGATAAAGGTTGTTGGAGAGTTTTGACGTTATCAAGTGGCGCCCTACAATGGTTGTTTGGATAACCACATGACAGGATATGGTAAAACAGAAATCTACATCAGCATACAGCGCCATCTGCAGGTTTCTGTCGCAGCTATATTTCTGCGGCAATTTCAAATGCTTATAATTTTTTTGAGCTTTTGTTCCTGGTTTTAAAATATGTATTCATATTTAACCCAAATTTCGAAATAGATATACGTTTTCAATCAAAACTTTCTAAACACTATTTTAATGATGAAAGTTGTTTTTATGGCATTTTTACTTTTTTTGACTATGACATGGTGATAATACCCACAATGTTAGAATAGTAACCTATTGCTGCCGACTGTTTCATTCGTTTTCAAATAATAAAACAAACATTTTGAGATCAATAAGAATGTCCAACTATATTAATTTTCGCTACCTACCTATTTCCTCTGTATGATGCGTTCGAAGTGTTCTATTTAAAATATACATGATTTTTATCTTCTTCAGTTATTATTTTCCTTCACAAAAATAATTTATTTTTTGTTTTTTCCATTTACCTTCAAACGAATTAGCAGGCGGAGCGGCAAAGATGAAATTCCAACATCGGTTAAATAAGAATCATCAGTAATCATTACAAAATAACTTTTCCACAACTACAAATAATTCTAGAATTATGATAGAGTTGAAAAAAATATCGATTAAAGTATTTTTTTCGTAATAATTGGGTTAAAAATTACCATATTTCAAAACCAGGAGGATTCTGGATATCACACACCAAATAAGATCTTTAGATTTGTTCATAAGTCTTATTCTGCAGTAAAGCCCGCATGACACGATCACATTTCTGTCAGCATTTCTGCTCAAATATCTGTTTGCAAATTTGATCTGAAATCTGCGCGTAGATATTCAATGCCGTTGAAAAGTGTCTGCAACGATACAAGATATTTACGAATATTTCTGTCATGGGAGCAAGCGCAATCTATTTTTTTTAGGGTGTTCACATTTCTTACCACAAGTTTTGTTTTTATTTTTGTTGAAAGTATTAATTGTATTGCCGCGTTTTTCCCTTCATCTGCATAAAATGGTTATTGAATAATTTTTATTGGCAAAAACTCATCAAAAATATAAATTTGCTTCTACAGCAACTAGGTATTATATCGATCTTACTTGAGGCACCTAGATGCAAAACCAGATATTTCCACTTTTCACGAATTTGCGGTAGATGTAGGAATATTTTTAGTTTGATAGTTACGCATCGATTAAAAGCATAACCAACTAAACCAACATCCAAAAGAGGATAGTTGACTTACCTACTAAACCTTGATGATTAAATATGTGCCTAAAGTGCAAAACAAGTTATATCCAAACATGCAAATCCAGATATATCCAGAAATGTAAAAAATAAAATATTATTATTTTATTATCAGCACGAGCAGGGAGCAAGGGATGATAGGTTAAGCTTCTCTTATTTTTTTGAGTTGAAATCAAGTAGGTATTCTTCGCTCGAATGGACCTAGTGTAGCGTTATACCCAAATCTTAGAAATTACGCTAGTAGCATGCATACTATTATAGACTAGCAAAATTTAAAATAAAATATTTTGAATTCTAACTTTAAAACCCAGATATTTTCATTTTATTATTTGAGTTTATTTCTCTAAATGTTGATGAAAATCTACAGTATTCAAGAAAACATCAGCCAAAATCATCTTTCAACTACCTATATAGCAAATCCATAGGAAAATTAAAAATTGTGGAAATGACATTTTTTTGCGATGTTCTCGGTTTCACTTATGACGAAAATATCTGGTTTTGCATCTGGGCGCCTCACTTTATTTTGATGCAAATTGGGTATAGAGAGGAAAAAACTTTGAACTCGAGATTATAGTTAGTTGATAAGGGGATAAGAGGGGAATATGTTGAACAAACAACTGCCAATTCAGTTAACCAAAGTCATAAAAACATTTTCTTAAACTCTGAGACTGCTAAACATTCAACAAAATATCATCCAAACAAAACATAAACACAATAAAGTGAAGTTAGACTAGAACCTTGAATGATGTGTTTATTGGGAGTTTCAAATCAAACAATCTGCGTCGATCCACGCGCACTTTTGAGAGAGAAATTAGGACATGTTCTAAATTTCTGCTAGCATTTCTGATAGCAGAAATTTTCAAAAAAATACGTGTTCGCAACGATCACATTTTTATTTTAAATTTCTGCTCGCAGAAATGCTATCAAAAATGTGATCGTGTCAAACGGGCTTAATGGATTCCGCACTTCACAAATCCACTTTGCGAAAAGTTCCGCATTATCCTGAGGTCCCTTATTTGCAAAATCAGGACAAATAGGAATAACACAAAAGCTGTTATAACGACGCTTCTGATTACACTCCATTTTCAAAAAGATTACTTCAACAAAGATGAAATTTAATAAGCCCATAACATGAACTTTTGACTATGACAACAAACTTTCCTTAACAACCGATCAACCAATCAGGGACAAGACAGCAAACAAATTTCAGCGCCGCGGTGGATGTTTGGCGAAATACGCATTTTCATGTATTACTGGTTGCTGGCTAAAAACATGTCATAAGTTGCCATTTGACTTTTTTTTTATATTGTAGGTGTTATGTGGGGTTAGTTTGGGTTTGATTAACAAATGAATGTCGCGTATGCGGCTTGACACGACATTATCCTTTATCCTTCTTGTTTGATGATAGACAGACATGACACGTACATTTTGATCCGAAAATTATCTAATTCATTTTTTCCATGCTTGATTTTATCCAAAAAATCTTAAAAATACATAAATAATACGTACAAAATACATAATGTATTGACATTCATGGTATCAATAATTACGTAAGCACCTAATCCGTTTCCGTAAACGCTCATAAATTGACAGTATGATGACTTGTCAGTCTTGTCACAGCTGATTCTTCTGTCAAATAAATAGTGTATTATTAATATTATTATTTTATTTATTTATTAATAATAGTATAAACATCAAAGCGTATCATTGAATTTAAATATTGATTGATATGACTTCCAATTGGGCTCAATTCAGCTACGCCAAATGGTTCAAGGAAGGAGAACCACATCGATGTGGGTACTGCAAAAATCCTGCTGGTAGTATCACTCAGGGTAAATAATTTTGAGTTTTGGTGGATTGTAGGATCGTTTATCATTACCACCAGGTTTAGTTGATAATATGGGCTTAAGCGGCTCATCCTAATTGACTCGTTACCTATTCAACAAGGTATTTGGTGTATCGTGTATCCCTTTTTATGTAATCATAAAATCAATAGGAATCACTTGATATTGAATTCGTATAATATGGTTCTGGGTTGTTTTCTATCCAGGTCAACATTGTCTGATTTATCATAATAAAACTATTCAGCATGTTTCACTGTCAAAGGTTAAAGTGCGATTGGGAGAAAAATTGGGTCGATGTCTCTAAGTGTGAAACTTTCATAACTCAAAAACTAAGGGAGCTACACGACACGCTACACGGTTATACATAGCACCGATGGATGTAGCATAGAATCTCCTCTCATCATCATTCAAAATATAAACAGAGCGACTCAGTCATTTCATAACACATAAAGAGCTCACATTTTGAATCGCGCGGCATTTTTAGTTTATTCGCCTTAGGCCAAAACACAAATGATAAGGAAATGTGAACCTCGATGTGAACAGTGCGCGACTAAACGGTCGAACAACGAAGTTTTATTGTTAAAACACACTACAAATATGGAGAATGTTATGCGGAAACAGTTCGTAGATTGCGTGCCGTTTTTGTTCGACACTGGGGCTGTCAGATTTATAAAAATAAAAAGCGGGAGGCGGGAGGTTTGATTTTTGAAAAGAAGTTCGTCAAAAAAAAAATCTTGGCTCTATTGAAATAAGAAGTTAGATTTAGAAATAGGTATCATCTCGGGTATCATGAACCTTTATAGTTTCTCAATCAGTAACTTTACAAGAAAATAAGAATAAAATATGAGAATAAAATACAAAAATCACTATTTTTTAACAAATCAACCTGCAAATCAAGTAAGTATTCAACATGGTATAGACAGGGTGTCCGTAAAAAGTCTTACAAAATCTCACCACTTATTTCTGAGACCAAAATAAGCCAATTTTAGGAAAAAACGAGGGAAAAAATCTATACATTCGGGATTATTCGGGAGCTCTTGATCAAAATCGGGAGTATTATTACTTTTTTCAGGAAGCGGGACGGACAGTAAGAAATCGGGAGGTCTGGCAGCCCTATTCGACACATTGCGCCAAAACCTCGGCGAAAACAAAAAACCGACGAATAGTACTAACTAGATTATTAACTATCAATTACAAAGAATACGCTAATAAACCAACAATTCTAGAACGAAATTGAACGCATAATAATTGACACTCGGTTTTAAATAAATTATGAATTTTATATATTTCATAATTTAAATGTGCGTTCTTATTGGGACACCCTTTATATTTTGTGACTCAAAAACTCGCTCAAAAACTAAGGAAGCTACAGAGTTGTATGTATCACCAATGCATGAGTCTCAATCATCAAAATAAACAGAGTGTAGGAACGTAGGAAAAAATCGTGCCAACGCCAACGTTCAGAAAGTGTGAGATCTGACAGCTTCATAAAAAACTTCTATCTCAAAAAAACTGAAAAAATTACAGGGTCGTACGTACCACCAATTGATTTAGCATAAAACTTTCTCCCTTTTTTAACTGGTTTGAACAATGGTCCTTGGTTGTTTACACCAGTTAAAAAGTACAGGGTGTCCCATTTTGGGTACTTTTGCGGGG
This sequence comes from Orchestes rusci, assembly GCA_958502075.1. Taxonomy (NCBI): domain Eukaryota; kingdom Metazoa; phylum Arthropoda; class Insecta; order Coleoptera; family Curculionidae; genus Orchestes; species Orchestes rusci. The sequence goes on along the minus strand of OY293309.1, from coordinate 13,197,908 downwards.
TATCTCCGTTATTCTTATAGATAGAAAGTTGCGGTTTTCGCGACAGTGTGCTACTTTTTCGTGAAACTAAAGATGCCGTTAACAAAATTTTCATAGCCCTTTTAGTTTTTAAGATACAGGGCTAAACTGAAAATGTTGCATTTTAAGGTACCCCTCGTATCTAAACTATCAGATAAGTTATGGAAAATGTGAAAACTGTTTCTTATATAACTTTTCCCGTAGAACTCGATTCTGCCTTCGGAATAAGTATACAGGGTCAGGTCAAAAAGTTATCGGACCCAACTTTATTTTTTTAAATGGAACACCCTGTATATTTATAATCCATAAGATTTGTCTTTTCTTTACCTTTTCAAAAATATATAAGAGTATGCACTTTAAAAAAAAAAAAATTTTAGCCTATAACTTTTTGACCTGACCCTGTATACAAATTCCGAAGGCAAAATCGAGTTCCACGGAAAAAGTATATAACTTTCGATTTTGCCTTCGGAATTTGTATACAGGGTCAGGTCAAAAAGTTATAGGCTGAAATTTTTTTTTTTTTTAAAGTGCATACTTTTATATATTTTTGAAAAGGTAAAGAAAAGACAAATCTTATGGACTATAAATATACAGGGTGTTCCATTTAAAAAAATAAAGTTGGGTCCGATAACTTTTTGACCTGACCCTATATACTAATTCCGAAGGCAGAATCGAGTTCTACGGGAAAAGTTATATAAGAAACAGTTTTCACATTTTCCATAACTTATCTGATAGTTTAGATACGAGGGGTACCTTAAAATGCAACATTTTCAGTTTAGCCCTGTATCTTAAAAACTAAAAGAACTATGAAAATTTTGTTAACGGCATCTTTAGTTTCACGAAAAAGTAGCACACTGTCGCGAAAACCGCAACTTTCTACCTGCATCTTGAAAACGAAAAGGGCTATGAAAATTTTGTTAACGGCATCTTCAGTTTTACGAAAAAGTAGCACACTGTCGCGGAAACCGCAACTTTCTATCTATAAGAATAACGGAGATACCCCGCAAAAGTACCCAAAATGGGACACCCTGTACACGTGACGTCAATTGGTCCGCGTATCAACTATTTGATCCTTGCCGTGTAAATGTGTCTATTGTCGCCAATTATTTGAGATCTCCAATCATTATTTATTTTCAATTTAATAGGCAACTTGCATTTTTTTATTGCTTGATTCTAGAATCCATGAAAAATAAGGACTCACGTTTTTTATCTTTATCTGGTTATTCGAAAATTGACAAATATATAACGCTTTGAAATGTGCTAAAATCACTGCTTTCTGAGGGAGCTATGCCCTTTTAAATAGGGCACCCTGAAGACGGTTTTTCCTAAATATTTCCGAAACCTTTCATACAAAATTAAAAAAAACCATGAAATTTGATAAAAGTTTATGCGAATAAACCTCGGATGAAACTTTTAATGCTGCATCCTCGGCTGAATCAGAATTTGGGCTCAAAATTTCAAATTTTTTATCAGGGGCGTATCATACTGGGGAATTTAAGGAAAACACTGTTCCATTTTATTTATGGTTCCTTTTTTCAATATTCTGATTTAAGAATATGATAAATGGAGGTTTTTGATTTGAAAAAAGTACTCCTAATTCCTATCAAATTCAAATTCAAAATAAGCTTTATTGTCGTAAGATCAAAGATACTTATTGACAAAGCACACCAAAAATACATACAAAAACTCAAACGGCAAGGTACAATAACAATCAATAATATAAAAAAGAATAAAAAACACAAAATTTTACATGACAGTACAGTTAGTTGTGAAAAATTCATCTACAGAGTAAAAACATTTATCCAGCAGAATATTGATTAGCCTTCTTTTGAAGACACCTGGGCGCTTCTCACTTCTCAAAAATAACGGAAAATGGTTGAATATTTTTTTACTGCGGTAGAATACAGATGTTTTTGTGAGGGTAGAAGTGGGAATAGGCAGAGGAATCGTATATGTTTGTCGTGTGTTGACACTGGAAATGCGATGAATGAGGTACCCGTACTTCCTATGCATAAGGATAGACGTCGAGAGGATAAATAGAGACGGCAGTGTCAGAATTCTTTTCTCCTTGAAGTAGGGCCTGCACGACTCCTGAGGATGCAGACCTTAGAGAAAACGAATGGCTCGTTTCTGAATCCGGAAAACATGGTTAATATCGAAAGGTCTATTAATTTTCAAGAAAATCGCGTTTTTTAGATCGATGCATCGGCACCCTAAAGACGAGTTTTCCTCAATATTTTCAACCGGTCACACTCAAATTTTGAAATTTGGTATCTGCATGAACTTTTCTGACCAAGTCAAATTCCGATCTAAAAATTTCAAAAATATTGTAAGTGGCGTATCATTCTGATTTTAGAATCACCGAAATTGCGATTTATTACATCGAAGACTGTGATTTTAAAATGAAAATGTCAAATATAAATCACCATAAAGAAATGGGGTTGCTTCTACCTAACGTCTTCCGTATGATACGCTTCTGACAAAATGTTCAAAATTTTGAGATCGGAATTTAATCTGGCGTCAAAAGTTCATGCAGGTACCAAATTTCAATATTTGAGTGTGAGTGTCTTCGAAAATATTGGGGAAGACTCGTCTTTAGGGTACCGATGCATCGATGTAAAAAATGCGATTTTCTCCAAAACAACGAGCCATAGCGATATGAACTGAAAGTATGTAAGAGAATTTGAGAAAAAAGTACCATAAAGCAAATGGAATTGTTTTACCCTCCACTCCCCCAGTATGGTACGCCCCTGATTGAAATTTTGAGCCTTAATTCTGATTCAGCATTAAATGTTCATGCGATGTATTAAATTTTATAATTTTTGTTTGGACGGTTTCGGAAATATTGAGGAAAAACAGTCTTCAGGATGCCCTATTTCAAAATGTGTAGCTCTTTTAGGAAGCATTTTTCGACAAATCTGAGGAAATTTTTTCATTGAAAATACCTCAGAAATCACCCCTTGATTTTTTTGCCAATGATTAGGAAACACCCTATATACAATGTGGCCATTCAAGTGTGCAACATATGGGATTTTTTTATTAATTGCCAAACCAAAATTAAAATATCATCAAAAGTTAGTGCATGTAAAAAAGTATTCCCAATAAACTTATCAGGTTTAATTACAATGTTGCAAGTCAAACATGATACTCGGTGGGTCAAAAAATATAAAAATTGTATTCTGATTAAGGTACCGTCATTTTCAAAAATTCGGCAAAATGATGTTCAGAATGAAAAGTTATGCCCAAATACCAAATGAACTTTGTTTTTTGAGAATCATTCATCATTGTCCAAATTTTTTTTTCTTCAATATTCACCATGAACACATTCATAAATTGATCAAAATCAAATCAGTTTCGCATAACTGTGTTCAAACCCAAGCATTTTTGTGAAATTTACTTTGATTTTTATTTTTTTTAGGGAATCACATACTTCATATCTTTGTTGCAGCGATTTTGAACAATCATCACTCATAATCATATGCATACCAAAAAACTCTTGTTCAAAGTACTTTTTTTTTTAATCCATAAAGTTGCACACTTCAATGGTCACACTGTATTCAGGGTGACCCACTTTTATCAAGCAATGTTTTAAATTCAGATTCTACTGATTAAAATGAACAATTTTTATTCTATGACATTTTTCATGTCCTCGTCAGTCTCGAGATATTCTTCTCCAAAGATTTTTCAACATTATTTATTGATTTGAAACAGTTAAATTACAATTTTTACGAATCAAATTTAGTTGGGACTTATATACATTTTGTTTTATTCTGAAAGACGACGAAATGTCCTCTCGCACCATGACAAAAACCACTCAAATAATTGAGGTTATGTCCATTTTTAGAAGCATATGAGCTCAAAATTGTATTTTTTTTATTTCTCCTATTTTTTTTTGAATGGTTGTAAACAAGCACTGAACAAATTTACGAATTTGCCAGTTTCTGTCAAACTTGCTTCTCATATCACTCAAGTTTCGGTTAGCGTTAAACAAAAATTCAATTGTTTAATCATTGTTTTATCCTCGAGTTGGTTGTAAGTTTGTAAGAATGTTTAAATGAGCTTTCTGTTCATCTGAAAATACGACTTATTCCATTCCATATTTTTTGCTTAAGTAATTAACAACGACATTATCGGCTGTCGACAGTGTTGTTATGTCGCGTGTGCAGACTTGTCCGTCTACCGTCAAACTTAAACTTTTCAAAAAGGATGTCGCTAACAACAAAGTTTAATTAAAAAATAGAAATTGGGTTGCTTCTCGTAGGCACTTTGAAAAACCCAGATCACAAGCGGGCCGCAGTAAAAAAAAAACAGCAATCGTAGCAACGGTAATAAAGCACAAAAAAATTAGTATAGCTGAGATTTTTTGAGCATCCAAAAAATGATAGGACACCTTTATGAAGACTTTTTCAACCGTCCATCGAACAAACAACGTCACTCGACATTTGAAAGACACTCGACAAACTTGAGTGTCTTTCAAATGAATAAATATAAATAAGATCAAGTTTACCCCACGCACCACTACGCAATACAATGTTCCGGTCGGTTGGCGTCGTTTCACAATGGACCAATGAAATGGCAAGGCGGATTCTATTAATTAGGTAAACTTTGCTACCGCTAAGGCTAAAGGCTACATCAATTTTTTACCGAACAGCCCAACCCAAACCTACTCAAACTCACAACTTTGTTCATTTAAGCATTAAACACAAGTGATACATAATTCAAGTGATGCATGCGGATGCGACTTTGCAACAATGTCGACAGGAGGCCCAAGTGAAATTTTTAATTCGCATTCACGAAGAGGCGCCAATGTGCTTCCGGTACCATGTTTATATGACTTTTTTTTGTGAAATTAGCTCAGGACTGCGCCTTTAAATTTAATGTTCGCCATTGGAAAACACCCTGTAAACAGGAAGTTTGAGTGGCACCCCTATGAAAAATCATGTTTTTGCTTCCAGTTGTTTTTCGTCAAAATCCAAGCAATCACACCATTTTTTCACAGGAATGTGGACAGAAGAATTAACCGTCCAAGCCTACAAAGACCTTATTGACAGAGGCTGGAGGAGGTCAGGAATGTACTGCTATAAACCTGCACTGGATCGAACTTGCTGCCCTCAATACACTATAAGGCATGTCCTTGTACTTTTGAAATGTGTTTAATGTATCATTCCACAGATGTGATGCCACCAAATTTATCCTGAACAAATCCCACAAAAAAGTCATAAAAAAATTCAACAAATTCCTCAACGACGGCATCCTCAACACAAACCCCGCCGATAACGATGCTGATATGGAGGAAAATCATTTGGAAATATGCCAATCGAACAATTTAAACCCATCACTCAACCTCGATCAAACGCAACCATCCACCTCAAAACTCAAAGAGGGTTGCGGCGCTGACCCTACCAAACCTCCCTGTAAAAAGGCCAAGCTAATGAGGTTGGAGCGCAAAAAACTAAAAATGCTGGATAAGGGGTTGGAGTATGACGTCAAACTTCAACCTCAGCAGCAGAAGAGGTTGCAGGATTTTTTGGATGATTCCAGCAGTGCTAAGCACAAGCTCAGAGTAAGTGAGTGCGGGAGTTGACGTTGAATAGTTATTCTTTTTCTCTAGCTTGATTTGATTTCAACTAGTGACGATGAGTGGGAGGTGTTTAAAGAGATTGAGTTTGAGTTGTATGTGAAGTATCAGATTCACGTTCATAATGATAATCCTGAGCGGTTGAATATGCGGAGTTTTAGAAGGTTTTTGGTTGATTCGCCTTTGAAGGTTGGTTTTGTAGAAGTGTTGGAGGCTGACAATAATTCCGAAACGGTGTATGTTTTTTTTTAAATGAATGATTTTAAAATTATTCTGGTGTCAATTGGTTTGGTTTTTGCAGTCAATTTTTTGCGAGAAAGAAACATGTATTTTTGTGTAGATTTGGATTTTTTTCCTGACTTGTCGAAAATTTGAATTTGTGAAATGTGACAACTTCATTTAAAACATTCCTAACTCAGACAATAAAGGTGTTTGGGTACTTATGGGGGTATCTCCGTTATTTTTATAGATAGAAAGTTGCGATTTTCGCGACAGTGTGCTACTTTTTCGTAAAGCTAAAGATGCCTTTAACAACATTTTTTATAGACCTTTTTAGTTTTCAAGATACAGGGCTAAATTGAAGATTTGCATTCCAAGGTACCGCTTGTATCTAAACTATCAGATAACTTATGGAAAATTTGAAAACTGTTTCGTATATAACTTTTTCCGTAGAACTCAATTCTGCCTTTGGAATTTTTATTCAGGGCCAGGTCAAAAAGTTATTGAGCCGTTCTTTTTTTTTTAATGGAACACTCTGTATATTTATAGGCTATAAAATTGGTATTTTTTTTACCTCAAAAATATATAACAGTATTGCCAATTTTCTGAAATTAAATGCATAATTTTATAGTTGCTATGGCAACAAACAAAAATAATTGTCAAATATTATTTGTCTCATTGTTTTCAGATCGACTTTTTTTAATGATGTTATTTTTTGTTTTTTTTATTGTTACTCATGAACCACTATCAAATTATGTATTTAATTCCAGAAGATTTTCATTCATTTGAGTGTTAATGAGAAAAAGTGCATACTGTTATACAGTGCTGGGACACACTATATAACAGTTCGCTTCTCTATACAGGGATCTTGGCTCCTATTATACCTACATCAAAGGTTTATTGGGAAAGGTTTAAGAGGAATCTTAGTGCGTTCGATATCCGGTTTCAGATTTACGATCGATCAATTAGTTTTGGAAATATCGCCGAAAAAACGAAAATGGCGGATTTCGTTTTTTCACAGTAAATCCAAAACGGCTAATTTGACAGCTGTGAAAATGTGACATTATCGGGACACTTTTTTAAGATGAATAAAATGGCGTACATGAACTGTCTCAATCGTCTTTAGTTTTCCCGTAACCCGCCTCAACTTTCATTTTTCTTATGGCCGACATATTGGATTTTTCGATTTTTTGAAAGAGCGTGAAATTTCCAGTCTAGTAATGTCTCACGTGCATAAAAGATTCAAGTATCATCGAAATATCACACTTCGTAGTGAAGACTCTGTGCTTCGACAATTTGTTTATCAGGCTTATGATTCTAATGAGAGAAAAGGGTAGTCAAAACACAACTGTCATACTGCATTATTGAACGACAGATCATTACCTCCAGCATCCTTAGATGGAAAAAATAAGATTTTGCTTATGAACCAATTTCCAGACAATTAAATCATGGCGTTCTCAAAAAAGAAGGCCATGACTAAAAACTACTTGATGTGATATTTAGATGATACTTAAATCTTTTATGCACTTGATTGGAAATTTTACGCTCTGTCCAAAAATTTAACAAATCCAATATGGCGGCCATAGGAAAAATAAAAGTTGAGGCGGTTTCCGGAAAAACAAAAGGCGATTAAAACATGTCATGTACGCCATTTTATTCGTAATTGTGGAGACCTGTCCAGTGAGGTGGGCAGGTGGGAATTGACATTGATTCTTGGGCGTCACTTAATCTAAAAAAGAAACTTCTCGAGAAAGAACGCACGAAAGAATCTACGAACAAACAGGACAACAGTCGAGAGCAATGAATGTCAGGTCAGGAGGGGACAAAAGCGGTTTTCCAATGCCGAATCAAATATAGCTTCTATGGGTGCTAGTAAGCGAAGGAAATTTGGCAACAGAGTACATTTCATTGAAACTGAGGATACCATCCAAGGGGAAGAGATTCAAACCGATAGCTTCAAAAACTTTGAATGTTTCAAAGTGACAGACATGGAACAGCAAATTGGTATCCGAGATGACGTGATCGAATGCTCCATTGGTGGTGTTCCAATAACATTGCTTATAGATTCTGGCTGTCGGGTTAATATCATAAAACTTAAAGATTGGGAAAAGCTTCACCATCAGAAAGCTAAAGTATGGGACATAGACCTAACCAGAAAAGATCTGTTAAAACCTTATGGCTCCGATAGTGTTTCGAAAATTAAGCATAGATTTCAAACATCGATTCGAACTATGAACGGAATTGAAGCTCTAGCGTATTTTTATGTGGTAGAAGAGGGAGAAATTTCACTATTGGGAAAGGATACTGCTCAAAAACTGGAAGTTCTCAAGTTAGGTCTGGCACAGGTCAATGAGATAAATGTCGTAGAAACGTTTCCAAAAATAAAGAACATCACGGTTAAGTTGACTATTAATCCAGAAATCAAACCAGTAAAACAGCCAATGCGTCGAATACCAATTGCAGTTGAAAGTCTAGTGGAGAAGCAATTGGAAGAAGCCTTGGATAAGGATATAATCGAAAAAGTAGAGGGCCCCGGCGATTGGATCTCCCCAGTGGTGATAATTTTCAAACAAGAAGGAGCTATCCGGATCTGTGTTGATATGAGACGGGCCAATGAGGCCATACTACGAGAAAATCATCCTCTGCCAATTTTCGATGCATTCATGACGAAGTTAAAAAATGCTAAGTTGTTTTCCAGGCTCGACTTGACGAGCGCTTATCATCGGCTAGATTTAGATGAGGAAAGTCGACCAATTACGAATTTTATTACACATAAAGGTATTTTTCGTTACAAAAAGCTAATGTTTGGTGTTAAGATTTTTCAGCGAATATTAGAGGGAATCTTGTCACCTTGTAAAAATTGTATGAACTACATAGATGACATTATTGTATTAGAACTGTACAGAAACTGAGCATGATGAGTCTCTAAATAAAGTTATGACAGTCTTGAAAGAAAACAATGTTTTATTACATCAAAAAAATGCGTATTCAAAGTGGCGGAACTTATGTTTTTGGGTCACAAACTCTCATCAGAAGGCATAGAGGCAGATGAAATGAAAATCAAAACTTTTCTTAACTTTAGATCACAAAAGAGGAGGTTAGGAGTTTCTTGGGGCTTGTCACTTATGTGGGAAAGTTCATTCCGGATCTCGGAAGTACCACAGAACCACTTCGAAACCTGACTAAGGATGAGACTAAATTTGAATGGGGAGAAATCCATCAAAAATATTTCCAGAAGCCTTGGCAAAACTTCCAACACTGGCCTATTTTGACCCAGCAAGACGCACGCGTCTTATCGCCGATGTCAGCACTGTAGCCCTTGGAGCAGTACTTAATTTGATAACCAACAACAACCTCACATAATATCTTTTGCCAGTACGAGTTTGTCGGATACGGAAAGAAGATATTCCCAAACTGAAAAAGAAAGTTTGGCGTTGGTATGGAGTGTAGAGAGGTTTTATTTCTATTTTGCTGGGTTGGAATTTGAGTTGGTCACTGACCACAAGCCTTTAGAGACAATCTTCAAGACATCGTCGAAACCCGCAGCGAGAATAGAACGTTGGCTGCTCAGGCTGCAGTCCTTTGAATTCAAAGTAATATATCAGTCCGGAAAATCGAATATTGCCGACACAGTATCTAGGTTGTGTCAACTGTCTGTGGAAAAATCATTCGATAAGAAAAACGAACAACACGTATTTTCAGTTTTTGAAAAGAGTATCCCGAGGGCCATGAGTATTTCCGACATCGCAATCGCCAGCAGGCAAGATGAAGACATTAAAAATGCAATTGAGAAGGTTGATCAAAATTCATGGGAGGCAGTGGATAGTAATATTTATTTTCCATTTCGGATGGGGTTTTCCACTCTTGGACCCATGCTTTTAACGGGTAACAGGCTAGTTATTCCTCAAGCGCTTAGACAGCATGCTCTAGCATTAGCTCGTGAAGGACATCCGGGAGAGTCGGTCATGAGACACCGCCTAAGAGCAAAGGTATAGTGGTCATTGATAGATAGAGAAACAGAGCATTTTGTGAAACAGTGTCGGAATTGTTTAATGGTCACACAACCGACCAAACCTCCTCCGATGGTTAGACACAAGTTTCCTGTGGCACCTTGGCAAGATTTGGCAATAGATTTGATGGGTCCTTTACCGAATCAAGAAATGGTATTGGTGATAATTGATTACTATTCACGTTACCAGGAAACGAAATTTCTCACCCAAACAACATCTAAAATAATAATAAAACATCTAAATGAAATATTTTCAAGACTGGGACTCCCGAAGTCTATTCTAACGGATAATGGCCGGCAGTTCGTCAGTGAAGAATTCAAACAATATTGTTATCACAATAATGTGAGATTGATACACACACCCCCATATTGACCACAAGCTAACGGCGAGGTCGAAAATATTAATAAGTCGATACTTAAACGTCTTCAAATTGAATATTCCAATGGACTGAATCTGAGGGAAGAATTACAAAAATATATATTAATGTATAATGTTACACCCCATGGGAAAACTGGTAAATCGCCTTCCGAACTTATGTTGAATAGGAGCATAAGAGATAGAATACCATCTTTAGCAGATACAGAAGAAGGGGTGATTGATGAGGAAGCAAGAGATAGGGATATCCAAAAGAAACAAGAAGGGAAGGGAAGGGAAGATTTAAGGAGGAAGGCTAAAAGCAATGAAATTGGAGTAGGGGACAAGGTCTTAATCCAGAACACAATGTCGGCCAACAAGCTGGTTCCAAGATTCAACAACATCGAGTATGAAGTTCTGAAGAGATTCGGGAACGAGCTAACACTCCTAGGGGACAATAAACTCACAAAACGTCATGTATCACATGTGAAAAACCTTGAACACTCTGAAATTCTAAACTTTCCGAATGAAACGGACATGCCTTTTTTCCAGCCAAGCGTCAGCGCCCCTGATGGTTGATGGAGAGGAGGTTGAGCAGTCTGTTGGACGATGTACCGGAGACGTTTTGGCACAGGCAGGCCAGCCTGATGAATCCTTCTCCTCAGGTTCCGGACGTTCCCCCGTAACACCACTGAAGCTGAAGAAAGGGAATCTGGAGACCTGTCCAGTGAGGTGGGAATTGACATTGAGAGTTGATTCTCAAAAAAAAAGAGAGAGGAAGCCGATGCGTTGATTGGCTTTCTATTTGTATAATTGTTGTGCTGTTGATTGATTACAGAGTGTATCATATACTGAGTGTTATTGCTGATTGCTGGACAGATCAACAGGGTACCACAGTAATGAAAAAGGGTCCGGATAATGTCACATTTTCACAGCTGTCAAATTATCCGTTTCGGATTTACTGGGAAATAGCGGATCCGCCATTTTCGGCTTTCCGCAGATATTTCCAAAACCAATTGGCCGATCGTAAATTCGAAGCTGGATATCGAATGCACTAAGTTTCCTCTAAAACTTTCTCCATTCAACCATTGCTGTAGGTATAATAGGAGCCAAGATCCCTGTATAGAGAAGCGAATCTGGGACACACTGTATACATTGGTAACTCGTTAACCATGAGAGATACAAGAGATGTGAATCTCAAAAAAATGCTGCTTTGAACATTGGAAAATTCCGAAGACTTCTGGAGATATCCGGTAAAAACCGGTTTTTTTCGCAATCCTTTCTGTTTTTGTTCTGAGTTTATTTGAAGAGATAATTAAAAACGAATGACACATTTTCATGGCCACTTTTTCTGCTCTTCAAGATAGCGTGATCGAGATGGATTATATTTTGCTTACTATAAAAGCTTAAACTTCCAAATTTTCAGGCTATGGATATAAGAGGATACGACTATTCTAAAAGCGGCGTCAAAAAAATTTTACGCCTACCATGTTGCGTCCAGCCAAAGTCAAAGTCTGTTTTTTTTATGAAAGTCATATTTTTGAAAATCATTTTTAATACGGATTTTGAAAATGGAGAAATTCAATATGGCCCCCATAAGAAAAACAAAAGTTGACCTTTGCTGGACGCAACATAGTAGGTCTACAATTTTTTTGATGCCGTTTTCAAAATCGTCGTATCCTCTTACCCATATGCTAAACATTTGGAAATGTTAGCTTTTATGATAAGCGAAATATTGTGGTTTTTCTTTTTTACCCTGTATCTGCATTACCTTATCGAATCAAACTTAAACAAAGCTATAATATTTTTGGGCATACAAATACGCAACTTTTTTTCCATTCAAGCCACGTCGTATCTCTCACCATTTCCAATATCCACATGTACAGGGTGTTCCCGTATATTTTTGCGCCCCACCTAGAGAGTTCATTTAAAAAGATATTGAAATAAGGTTAATACAAAACTTTCATGGTTTTTCATGAACTTTTAGAATCTGTAGGCAAAAATGTCAAAAGAGCAAGTAAATGTCAATTATTGACAGGTTAATGACTTTTACAAATGGAACACCCTGTATATTATTTCAAATTTTTGTAAACCTTTTTATCCCTTTTTCAGATATATACATACATATATTTTTTTCCATTTTTGTTCCATTTGAAAAAATCATCAACCTGTCAATATTTGACATTTACTTACTTTTTCTGACATTTTTGCCTACAGATTCTAAAAGTTCATGAAAAACCATGAAAGTTTTGTATTCACCTTATTTCAATATCTTTTCAAATAAACTTTTCTAGGTAGGGGGGAGCAAAAATATACGGGAACACCCTGTACATCATTTTATTCTGGACACACTGTTACATCCGGTTTGTATTTCTAAGAATAAACAGGTTGTTCCATTTAAAAAAATCAAGTGAGGTCCGATAACTTTATCACCTGACCCTTAATACTAATTCCGGAGACAGAATTGAGTTCCACGGGAAAAGTTATGAAAGAAACAGTTGTCACATTTTCCATAAGTTATCTGATGGTTTAGATACGAGGGATACCTTGAAATGCGACATTTTCAATGTAGCACTGTATCTTGAAAACTAAAAGGGCTAGAGAATTTTGTCAACGGCATCTTTAATTTTACGAAAAAGTAGCACACTGTTGCGAAAACGCAACTTTCTATATACAGTGGAGGACATAAGTATGGAATTCCTCATATTTGATAAGACTCTGATCCTGCACCTGTTATCAAAGAAGTAATGGTGCATTTTAAAACTTCAATCCATTCGCCAGTTCACCTGTCCTGGTGATTTTTTTTTAAATTATTTATTGCCCTTTTTTTCACGTTCAAAAAAGGGATAGAAAAAATCTTTGAATATACTCGGTGACATTAGAAGTGTTACACCAACTAATTTCCCATAAGACTCAATGTTAACATGACCTAGTACAAAGCTTCATATCTCCTTTGAAAAAAAAAATCAAATTAACCAAAAAATCAAAATGTTCATAATGAATGGAACTTCAATATTTCAGGATAAGGGAAATTCCATTTCTATTAGGAAACTCTATAAAGTGTTTCAAAATTTTGTAGTCAAACTAGGAATGCAATTAGCATTGGGTGGAATGTGCTGGACATTCAAAACTCTATAGGGTTTCCTCGTAGAAATGGAATTTCTCCAATGCTAAAATTTCTGGATGAATTGAATGTGACTTTGAACTTGAATAGCGCGAAATTTGCTGAACCGCATACCAACATACAGGGTGTAACAGAGTAAGTGTTACAACGCGAGACTGTAGATTCTTTATCAAAAAAGAAAAATATTTTTCCTTAGAAAAAATTTAACGCGGACTTTCGATTTCGATATAACTACGCCACTGGTTAATTTTTTTAATCGATTTTTTAATAAAATAATCTTAACTAGTGAGTTTTGACACTGTACCAAATCTGATAAAAATATTCCAAGTGGTTTACAAGTAAATAAAAAAAAATCTTTTTTTTTTGACACCCTGTATATCAAAAACGAAAGCCCGCGGAAAATTTTCGTTGAGGAAAAACCTTTTTCTTTTTTGATAACGAATCTACAGTTTCACGTTGTAACACTTTGTTACACCCTGTATATTATACAGGGTCGCTGATATGTATGGCAACAGTCGATTATTGGCTAAAGTAAAAGAGCTACCAGAAAAAGTTGAACACAAAAGTTATAGGGTTTTCAGATATCCATTAACTGGTGATAATTTGAAGTATACAGGGTCGGTCATAAAGTCGTGGCACATCAAAGTTGTATTTTTTTAAATGAAAGCCCCTGTATTTTAATTGATATATAAATTCTTTCTTCAATTTGGAACAAAAATTGTCATACAACTAATGTTCCTAGATTCAACCGTTATCGAGATATCGCGTCTTAAAAATGGCATTTTTGCACCTTTGACATGCTATAAAACTCAAACTATTCAAGTTAGAGAAGAATGGTTTGCACTTTCCCATCTTAACTTTCCAAGAGATATTCAAGGACATTAAATTAATTCTTGTGTAAAAATGTCAAAATGTGTGATTGATAACTGATGCAAGTTCAGAGTTTTATCAAATTTAAGGCCCTTTTCATACTTATATCCACCACTGTATAAAAATAACGGAGATACCCCGCAAAAGTACCCAAAATAGAATACCCTGTACATACCATCAATGTGTTGTATTTTCTGTCTGAATTATCAAAAATATACAACGATAAGAAGGGCCAGTACAGGAATCTGGCCCGAAGACGAAACGTCGGATCTACAATTCGATAACGCCATCTTATAAAGGAGAAAAAGTGGCTATGAGAAAGTGTCATACATTTTCAAAAATCTTTTGTGATAAAATCAGCAAAAAATAAATAAATTTTTCCAAAATTCGTTTTTTTCCGGATATCTCCGGAAGAACTAGGAACTTTTCAGATTTCAAAGCGGCATATTATCGAGCACCAAAAGCCGCTACATTCTTCTCATTTAAGCGACTATACATCTCTCGTGGTTACGGAGATCCATGTACTGGCCCTCCTTATCTTGGGCTCGTAGTATTCTGGGTGCCACAAATTCAAGTGTTAGCATAAGAGATCCATGGTCGGTTAAACCATGGCAAAGTTGCGCATTTTTATGCTCAACAAGATTTAATTTTAAAATTCAAAATATTCCGACATCTTCCGAAGATATTCGAAAAGAAACGATTTTTTGCAAAAACGTTTCTATTATTTCTTGAGTTTATTTGAGAAGATATTTTAAAATGAATTACACTTTTTCATTAGGTGCCCACAGACCAGCGTTCAATACCGTCATTTATTCCCGTCATTCTTTCCTTTCAATAATAATGGATAATACAAATCTCATCATCCACTAACACGTACCGTTTTTCTGCCATCTTTCCATCTTTTCCATCATGACAGGAAAGATGAAATGCGCATTTATCATTTTGCGCACTATCATGGCGTTCCCACAAAAAAAAAACGCCAGTTTGTCCTGTCGGATTGGAACGTCGGTTCAACGTGACAGGGAAGATGGAATGTGCATTTATCATCTCATTTCTCACTAACTGGCGTTCTTTCTTTTGAAAGGATGGAATGACGGGAAAGAATGTCAGAAAAGAACGCCGGTCTGTGGTCGGCTTTTGCCACTTTCTCTCCTCTACTAGATGACGGTATCAAAATGAAAATCTGACGGTTCGCCTCTGGGCGGACATAATATTTTTTTTTTTTTTAATACGACCCTGGATTTTTCATTTTGTTTTTTGTTACCTTTTGATTTCCTTTAGGCAATAAGGTGACTCAGATGAAGGTGTACAGGGTGTTTCCAATTCGAGCAGAATCATTGGGATCTCGAAAACTAGAAGAGATACGAGGTCTGTTTAATGGAGTCAAAGTTACGCAATTTGGTGCTCATGAAAACACTCTTTTGAAGTTTGAAAAATCCGAATACTTCCGAAGATTTTTGGAAAAATCCGCGATTCCATTTTTAATTCTTTACGACTCTATTCGAATAGATATAACAGAATAATCGACTGCCGAAATCCATCAAAGACTGGTGTTAGCCTGCAATAATTCCAAAGACTGTTGAGGAAATATGTCCTAGAATTTGTTGATTAGTTTGTTAAATCCTTTTTCCTTCATTGCTCTGTTTGCTGATTTTAATATTATGTATTACTATGACCTTTATTGTCTGTTATACCTACGTCATTATTACCTATCATATTATAGTTGATTTTGTATAGCTTTTTTTTGCTAATAAACTATATTATTATTATCATTATTATTATTATTATTATATTATAATAAATTCCACTTTCTCATTACTACTTTTTCTGTTTCACTAAATGATGTTGTCAGATTTTCAAACCCACCACACTTGAGCTGTCATCATCAAACCGTGTTAAAAAGTCCAGGACCGTATTTAAAAAAAAAAGTTGATGACAGCTCAAAGACGAAACGTGGGTTTGAAAATCTGACACCATTTTGTGAAACAGAAAAAGTAGCAATGAGAAAGTGAAATTTATTTTGTTACATCTATTCAAATATAGTGGTAAAAAAATAAAACTGAAATCGCGAATATTCGGTTTTTTCCAAATTTCAAAACGGTGTTTTAATGAGCATCAAATTGCGCAACTTTGCCTCCATTTTACCGACCTTGTATCTTTTCTAGTTCCCGAGTTTTCAATGATGCTGCTCGAATTTGGTAAAAAACTAAAAGAGCTCATCATAAAGTGATTATGATAAATAAAATGGAAACCTCCTCCAAAACAAATGTATTCTTTAAGTTCACTGATATTTCTAATTTTTATCTTCATGTTTCAAAACTGTTTTTTTATTTTTCCAAAAATTCCAAATAATACGGATATTGGCGAGAGTCGCTTCCGTGCTTTTGTGTAGGTTATTAAAAAAAAGCACAAAAAGAATCAAAATTTTGGAAATTATTATCAGCCTGTTGCTATCAAATAACAAAAGCAGAGTAAAAGAATAACTATCAAAATGATAACGTTCAACAATTTAATCAGCAGACTTATTTAGCTTGTTCTCACACAAATGCACCGGGAACACGAGGATTTCCCCTTATCAGCGAAACTTTTCGAAAAATACCAAATGCATGTGCATGACGAAGACGCGTCTGAATGCGATTCAGATCAATTTTTTGATTTTCTAGTCGATACCCCCCTAAAGGTATTGTTTACTCTGCTTTTGGTTTGTTCAAATGGATTTTTCATTTGCTGTTTTATAGCCTGAAGCTGGATTTGGCTCGTTTCATCAGCAGTATTGGATCGATGATAAATTGATTGCTGTGGGGGTGATTGATATTTTGCCTCAGTGCGTCAGTTCGGTTTATTTTTTTTATGATCCGGACTATAGGGATTTGACTTTGGGCACTTACGGATCTCTTAGGTAAGGTTATGTGTTGTTTCTTATGCAGAACTTCTGTTGATGGTACTTGATCAATTTTTTAACGTATTCTTCCACATTTACTCCGTTCAATTAACTTTTTCCCAGTTTTTAAGTGATTTATTTTATACATGTTATCTTTCCAATGTGGCTAACAAAAAAAAACACAATCACAGACATAAAAGTCATGGCACTTGGAAGGTGAAAAAAATGGAAATATTTCCAAATTACGAACATCCCAAAAAAAACACGAATAAGTTATTTGGATTATTTATGTTTTCATCTGCAGAGAAATCCAACTAGTTCTAGACTACCAAAAAACCAATCCAGAAATGCAGTTTTACTACATGGGTTTCTACATACACTCCTGTCCAAAAATGCGCTACAAAGGCAAACTGAACCCATCGTTTCTTCTGTGTCCCGAAACCTACTCGTGGTTTCCAATTGCCAAATGCATAGGAAAGTTGGACAGAAACAAATGCAGCAGATTAAATGACGATATTGATGCTCTGGATGAGAACTGTTGCAGTTCCACAGATTTGCATGGCATCAAAGTGGTGATGAATGAAAGTTTGTATTTGTTGAGGGACTTTTTGTCGAAGTATGAGGGATTTGAGGAGGTATTTGCTGATGTTGGGAGGTTGGTGGGGAAGAAGGCGGTAAAAAATATTATTTTTTGGTTGGAGTGATATTATTGTACGTGAATTATTAATATATGATTGTGATGTTCTTCAGTGTTATTTTATTGCCAACATTCATATTACACTACGTGACATGAAAAGGAGAGCACTCATTCATCTTCCATAAGATTCAATGTAAACATGCTCTGATACAAGTTTCATATCTCCCTTGAAAAAGAAGATATCATGTCAAATGTTCCTAATTAATCAAGCTACAATAATTTGGCATGAATTCTTTTTGAACTCCTCTAAATGTTTCAAAGTTCCAGGACATTTCACTTCATCCGCATATATCGAATTACGAGTTATGCTCCAATAAAGTGATTGATTCTTTACGAAATCACCATATTATGCCATTTTCTGGTTCTAATTCGTTTTATTTTATAAGTGATTGAATTACCCAAATCTTGGGTGAATTGTATTTGAGTTATTTAATGAATTGAGTATCTTCCAAATTTCAACTTCAACTATGTTTGGTTAGGTTAGTATACAGGGTTATTCACGTTATTCGACACGAAACATTATGGCCAAAGTATATGATTTTGAAAAAGTTTTTTTTCTGGATGGATGGGGACCCTTCAAGGCTACATTTTACAAATATTTTCACGTTATACAGGGTGTCCCCAAAACACGAAACGCATCAAAGTTGTATTTTTTTGAATGGAACCTCCTGTATATTAATTGATATTCCAATTCCTCCTTCAATTTTGAACAAAAATTGTGATACAACTAATTTTCCTAAATTCAACCGTTATCGAGATATCGCATTTTAAAAATGGCATTTTTGCAACTTTGACATGCTATAAAATTCAAACTATTCAAGTTAGAGGAAAATGGTTTGCACTTTCCTATCTTAACTTTTCAAGAGCTCTTCTGTCATTTGGATAGAAGGTACCGTCAACTGTCAACTTTTTTCGGCACATTTTGACATTTTTTCACAAGAATGAATTTAATCTCCTTGAATAGCTCTTGAAACGTTAAGATAGGAATGTGCAATCCATTTTTCTCTAACTTGGATGGTTTGAGTTTTATAGCATGTCAAAGTTGCAAAAATGCCATTTTTAAAACGCGATATCTCGATAACGGTTGAATGTAGGAACATAAGTTGTATTACAATATAGAGTACAGTGTCTGTATACAGGGTTCGCCATGGTAAGTGGCTTATTAGAATATCTCGAGAAGTAAAGCGATTGGAATTTTGAAAATTTGTAGGAAGAGATTTTCGGAGATGCTCTTTTCAAATGAAATAATAGTGACGTTGCGCGATTTCCGTTTATACCGGAAGTCGTTGTCAACCCGCTTGTTTCTAATGGAATATATATTATTATATATTATTACATTTTTGGATTCTACGTAAAATTCTAGGCGGATTTTATGTATCATGTTTTATACCTAACTATAAGCGTTTTTGAAATACCTATTTGAGTTTTCATGTCAAAAATTACGCTTGTAGATTCCTATTTAAATGTAAATTTTTCGTATAAGAAAGCATTTATTGTTCAATTGGTATTGGATTTCTTGTTGAAAGGGACCTACTTTAAAAGATTTTTCTCAATATTTTAATAACTATTATCACAGGCTGGCCCAAAAATAAGATCAAAAATAAAATTATGAAAAACGGCAAAAATCAATTTTACCCCCAATTTTTATAATTTGATCTTATTGAGCATTGAGAATAAAGGTGAGTTTGTATTCCAAAAATTCAAAAAAATAAATAAAAATAAGAATTTTTGCAATGGACAATCTTATACAAACTCACGTTTATTTTCAATGCTCGATAAGATAAAATTATGAAAATTGGGGGTTTTCATTCGAAAAAAATAATGTTTTGCTGTTTTCTTGATTATACTACTACTGATACTCTGTAATTATAGTTATCAAAATATTGTGAAAAATTTTTGAAAGTAGGGAGGTCCTTTTCAACAAGAAATCCAATACAATAAAGGCTTCCTTTTACGAAAAATTTACATTTAAATAGGAATCTACAAACGACATTTTTGACATGAATAGTCAAATATTTCAAAAACGCTCATACTTATATAGGTATAGGTATCATACATCAAATCTGCCTAAAATTCTACGTAGAATCCAAAAATGTAATAATATATAGGGCGTTGGATTTGAAACAAGCGATTTGACATCTACTTCCGGCATAACCGGAAGTCGCTCAACATCACTATCATTTCATTTGAAAAAAGTATCTTCGAAAATCTCTCCCTACAGAATCCCAATCGCTTTATTTCCCCAGATATTCTAATAGGCCACTTATCTTGGCGAACCCTGTAGAGTCACTGCAAAGAGTTTGGAACAGCACCACTTATCTATATTTTTCATGACTGACGAGGAAGATATAGGAAGGGATGATGGAAAAAAAGCAACAAAGAATCACCATCTATTTTTTATTAAAAATATATCAACCTAGCACTATCAATGAATCTTTTCTGACACGTAGTAGGACGTAGGCATGTAGTTTGATTTTGGTATATAAACTCATAAACACCCAATAAAAAATGATAAAACTAGTAATAAATACGCTAGGAAGTGGCCACTTGCTTGAGTGGCTCCTCCAAATAATCAGCTAAAGCTTGAGCTTTCTGTTTAAGCATCCCAAAACCCACACTATTTTTAGCATACAAGCATAGCAACACATTCGCGACTTGAATAATCGCCAACCGCCCCTCTTGGAACTCCATGAGAATTATTTCGGGTTGATCTTCTCGGAGGGCATTTTTGCCATTTTTTTCGTATTTGCTCCAGATGTTGGAGGCTATGGCGGCGGTTACTCGGGCGTCTTTATCGCCGTAGCCACTGTAAGCTAAGAGTAAGCCTTCCAAGTTGACCAGTCTGTGAGAACGGTGTATTTTGAAAAAAAGTAGCAGCAAAAAACACGGAAAAGTTTACGAAAAAAAAAATGGCGAACAATCATCCCGATTTCCAAAAAGTGAAAAAGCTATGAGCTTTGGCCAGTGAGAAAACATGGACAAATCTACAAATCTTGAACTTTTTCTGAAAATGAAGACCATTTTTCCAAAGAATTTTTGTGATTTTTATCCACAAATATCGACGAAATCAGAATATTATTCGATATTCAATTTTCCAAAATTATCCAAAACGCTTTAACGTTGACCGTTGTATGTCGCAAATTTCGTCTCGATATCCCAAAAAATTAAGAAGTTATGAGGCTTGGGAGCAAAAATATGGATAATAAATTTGCATGAATAATAATTGCAAAATAATTCCTTCAAGAAAAATGTACTCCGGCAACATGGCTTTGACAGTTACGCACGCAATTAGGGTGCGGACGGCGTTGCCATTATGACTCAATCTCAAGGACATTCCTTGAATGTTTCTCATAAGAATAAAAAATGGAAAAATATATTGAATATCACAAAACGAATGGAGTTTCAAGAATTCAAAATTTTTTGTGGAAAAAAAAATCAGAAGCTTGACACCTAACTAACCAAAGTAAAGGGGAAGGAGTCATTTCATAAAAAAAGAGCAATATGCAAACCAAAATCTAAATCTCAAATTTATGAACGTTCTTAAGACTTTTTTTCTGGGGCGCTGTTGACATTTCACAAAATTCTGACAAAGTGGGCGGTTTAAAATTGCCAATTTGAGAAATTTTCAGAAATTCAATACTCACAGTGTATTTTCCACCCCTCCCGTATTGGCTTGGCTCAAAATTTGCGTGAGAACTTTTGGCTTCAGCATTTTGGAATGGTTTTCTTTTTGGAAATAAACTCTTGCAAAACGTAAACAAATATCAGCTGCGTTTGACATTGGCGACAGCAAGCGTTTATCCTGTCAAGTTTGACAGTTGTCATAACCTGAGATAGGACAGTGTTGCCAATATCGAAATGTGTAATGTGTCTCATCAAGGTACACGATGAGTGAGCAATGAGGATTGTGAACGTTACATTCATCATTATTATTTTTAATCAAAATCATATTTTCAATGGAAGATCAAAAAATTCATAAAAACAAGTTGAAAAATCTCTGTTTTGATTCCTAAGCACAAACATCAACATGTTCATTGGGAAACACCAAAAACAACAGAGAGTACGCCGGCAATGTGTACGAAGCTGAAACTGTCGTTGTAAAAGGTTCAATCGCTGGCAAATCCAAGTCCTCCGTCAAATTCAGTGCATTTCCATTCAAAAGGACGGTTCTAGAATTCAGTTTATGACACACTTAATACAGGATAAATCAACTTACTTTGAATACAGAGAGTCTGAAGTTAGTGAGTAGACTTCCACATCACCAGAGAAAACTCCATTTAGAGAAACTGACTGGTTGGAGTTGGCCACGTTTAACCCGAACACTATCATCGATAATCAAATGAATGAAACTTCAAAGTGGCCCCCCTTAGAAGACTCACCAACAACACCCCCACTTTGGGCACAATGGGCGTACAGCCTCACACTCCTATCATCACCTCCATCACTTACCAAATCCAATACTTTCTGGCCTACTAGATTTTTGTAAATGACGCTGACCCACCAGTCCTATAAAAAACAAATAAAATATTGCCCGCGATATAATAACTTGACATACAGGGTTGGGGTTATACTCCAAATCCAGCAATGGGTAGTTATAGCCCCATATCGATTGACGGACTACCACCTCCAGCCCCAACTTGGCACCCAACCCTAGCTTGTCCAGCCAGAGAAATGTTGCCAAGAACCTGTCCGACTTACCGGGGGCTCCCCCTTGATAAGCTGATGAAGTTTCACCTGGATATACACAATTAATTTTTTATTAAAGTGTTGGGGTAGGTACCTAGCCAGACTCTATTGGACTTAACAATGTTGTTGACTATATTGATGCGTTGTTCTAGATAGTTGAATGTAGCTGGGTTGAGGAACTGATGCTCTGTTGCTGTTGCACCAGCAAAGTAGTACTGATGCCACGTAACACCATGAATATCCCCGGAAGCTTTAGCCAGGAAGTTCCTCAAATAATCCTGCGTATCCTTGCTACTGCCCACGTCGAACATACTGGGCCCCAATAGGTACGAGTTGTTATACCCATAGCTATCCATAAGGCTGCGCAGAGTACCATAATCGCGCCCCAGTTGCTGCGCAGATACGTACTTATTGTAAATAGCATGGTACAAGTCGGGCTCATTGCCAAGCTCCCAATCCAACTCCATAAGATTGTCACGGGAAAATTTAATAATTGTTTCAGCATTGGTACTGTTCCACGACCCATCCTCTTGGCGAAGGAGGGAATTGAGGTCGAACACCACCCTCACCCCGGCTTGCCGGGAAAACTCGTATAGTTCCTTCCAACGGGAGGATGTAAGGATCGTACCTCCATATTTGTCGAGTTGGAATACTTGGACATCAGCTTGGGTGCCTCCAAAGCGCAAGTAAGCAGGGGTAAGGTGGCTTACCAGTTTGATCAGGTGAGGATGGCTGTGAGGTTTTGGTTATTTTTGTCAGGAGCATAAAAGATACTCACTCAAGGTTTATGGTTGTAAGGTTGGTGGTGTCCAAGGCTATACTGACGAACTTGTCACTAACTGTTGACAGTACTTTGGTACTGTCCAGATTGTATGTTAGACAGTGGGCCAAACCCGCGATAAAGACCAAAGCTAGTACTGGATAGGCAATTGGTTAATGGGCAAGGTAACGGAGTTCTTACCTTGTTTCATGAACATGGTGTAAGGTTCTACAACTAGGATTACCAGGATATTTTGTTTATATGGCAAAAACTGAAGTGTTTTGCCCAAACCAATTAACCGATTACAATAAAGCACTCGTCAAATTATAATAGTTTTGATAAATTTATTGATTTTAATTGTTACAATTCATTGGTTGTTGGCTGATTGATTGGGATTGTATCCAACTCGGCTGTGGATTTCGTTTTTTGGTTTGGACCCCGTTTCGAAGATGGGGAAGTCGTTGGGGAGCACTTTGGGGAATTTATCATTTTTACCCTGAAAAATTAGAGAGAGGCATTGTAGTGAAACAACAAATAAGTTAAAACTGTGTATACTGATGCGATATGACCGATAAGTACGTGGAATCTTATCTGGAAGTGGCAATGATTACAGAGCTAAATAACTTTATTGTAAAGATATCAATTACCCTTGAAATAATGAACATGAAATGCAAAAACAATTCCGAATTTTTCAATACAACATTTTCAAGTGCTCCAAAATCTGAAATGTGAAAAAAAAAGTTTTTGGCAATAATGTTCATTAAGCTAGAAAGTCCAACCAAAAACCGTTTTGTAGAATTCAATGACTACAAAAGCAAGTAGATTTTGACTGTTTCAGCATTCATTCAAAATTCATTAAATTCATTTCACAGAAATGAAAACAAATTCAAATTTTCAGAAAAAAAACAACTTTTTGAACTCATATGCTTTCAAGTCTCGCCGAGTTATGAAAAAAAATCAAACACTTAAATCCTTTTTTTCCAATGTCATAGGTTCTCACGCTATTTGTGCATGTCCGATAACCAGGAAATCAATTTTGATACATGTCATGAGTTCTTCGGTATAGCGAGAATTTTTGAAAAAGTTCACTTTGGTGTCAAAAAATTAGTTGATTTCACAAGATATCGGAAAATTGCATGGGAAAAAGTTGTCTAGAGTACACGAATGACTCCGCATGCCGAATTTGGAGCAAATCAAATGAAAAAAATTACAACTCACACAGAGTGCGCCAACGCCAATAGTGCGTGGACGGAATATTGTCGCTTTATAGAATCACATTTCCAAGATTCGCTGCTGAGGTATGATAGACAGACCTTAGGGCTACAAATCTGAAATGTTTTCACTTCATTCGCACCGCTTATACAGGGTGATTCATATCAAAGTTACATCTTTTTAAATGGAACCCCCTGTATATTATTACATATTTGGGTTCCTCAGTCAATTTCAGATTGACTTTATGTACCACCCAGGGTATCTTGAACGAACCGTTCACCAGCAAATAGCTATTTTTTTGGAAACATTGATGTATAAAAAAATTTGAATATCGCATTGATCTTAAGAGTAAGAGAATTGGAATTTTTTGGTGATGCTAACCATGAAATGTGCTGATGAAGACAGTCTTTACTAGCTTCGATTCAATTTAGAAAATTTCAATCAAGGCTAACTTGATTTTTTCGAATCAAACTAACTAGCTTTTTTTATGCGATCGAATGTAGAATTTTATTAGCTTTCTGGCGATACACGGTTGTTAGTATCTATCTCTGGTTGTTTTCTTTCAAATCTACATTTTCGATTAATTCGACGTTTCTATCAATTCTCAATACTAGCATTTTATAATAAGACTATAATATTATAAAATGATACTAGGTAGGTATTGAGATCAAGTAGGCCGTGAAAAACAAACAATATAATTGATGATTAAAAACCGTTGACAATTTGACATGTTATGACGTTAAGATAATAATTTTATTGATTGTGATTATCATTTTAATGACTAATTTGAGCTCCATGTGTTATTTTCGTTTTTCGTTGTCGGCTTTTATAGTCTGTTTTACCGGTTTCTTCCTAAATTATGTATAATCAGTGTTAGTGTCCATAATGCTATGTTACTTTTTTGATGTACCGTCACTTACTGAAATTCACCCTTGAAAAAGGCCTGAATTATAGGCCGAAACGTCGGGAATAATTTTCGAATAAGTGATTCTCATTTCAACTGTCCTCATTCCCAATAACCACCACTTTTTATTAATATAATTGATTGAAGATTGACAGGAGACCGAACATCAGAGAAAAAGGGAAAAAAGCAGTATAATTATCATAACAAGATATTTCTAGATATAATGCCACTTTTTGATAAAAATGTCTAGCACTATTCGAAAGAGGGGCAAAATATACGAACTGAAAATTTCACATCAATAACTGGACAAACGATAGTCTAGCTAAATTAATTGTTGCCAAGTTCCAAATTATTATATATTTTTATATTATATTATATAGCTAGACCACCACTTTTCACCGGCACTGTATTTCTCCAGAAATGTAATACGGTTGAGAATTAATTTTATCAGACGATTCATTGATTTGTTATGATAATTATTATACTGCCCTTGTTTCCTTCTTTTGATGTTCTGTCCCCCATTTATAACAATCAAGTGTTTAGAGTTTAGATCCAAATGATACAATATTTGTACTAAAGTTTGAAAATTTGATACTTGGTCTATTTTCCACGGCCTACTTGATTGAGAATTGATAGAAACGTCGAATTGATAGGAAAATTTGGATTTGAGAGGAGACTACCAGAGACAGACCCTAACAACCCTATATCGCCAGAGACCTAATAGAATTCTACATTCAAGAGCATAAGAAAAGTAAGTTAGTTTCATTTGAAAAAATCAAGTTATCCCTGATAGAATTTTTCTAAATTGGCATAACGATTTCTCATAACTCAAAAAGAATTGAAGCTATTATATACAGCCTACATTAGGTCATTTCATGGTTAGCATCACCAAAAAATCCCAATTCTCTAACTCTTACGATCAATTTTTTTTTAAACATCAACTTTTTAAAAAAATAGCGATTTGCGGGTGAACGGTCATTTTAAGATACCATGTGTGGTACATAAAGTCATTCCGAAATTGACTGAGGAACCCAAATATGTAATAATATCCAGGGGGTTCCATTTAAAAAAAAATAACTTTGATATGAATCACCCTGTATACGCGGTGCGAATGAAGTGAAACTATTTTAAGTGTGTAGCCTTAAGGTCTGTGAATCATGCCTCGGCAACGAATTTAATAAATGTGCTTCTATAAACCGACAATATTCCGTCCACGCACTATTGGCGCACCCTGTATTTTACCAACTTCCGTTAAAAGGAGAATCGAAGATTATGATTTTACTACAAGATCAACAAATGATTATTTCTTTGAAAATAACTTGAGTACCTAATAATTTTCATATCTCCTTGAATTATTCAATACCTTCTTTTTAAATTTTCTAGTTATAGTCGGAGAGCTGGATAAGTTGGGTTGGTGGTTACTCGGAATGGGAAATTTCAAAATTTATATTCGATTGTTACCAACATAGCGATAGAGGGGTCGTCAGAAGGCACCCTGAAAAAAAAAAGTGAGAAGGAGGGGTTAGTTTGGGTAAGTGTGATAGGGTAAATTTCTGACTATTTTCAATTTAAGTAGAAGGCGAAGTAGTAGGGAAGCAGTCAATGATACAGTTGGGCAGTTGGATGCTCAGTTTATTGATCGTCAAGCTTTCGGTAGACATTTCCTCTCTTCATCAGGACAGCAATTGTGAGTAAAACAAAAAGCACTTATCACTCATATAGGACACAGATTAATTGTTGTGAAGTTGTACATCAAGCATATAGTGTGTAAATTGAGAAGGAACATAGAATTGTGATCAACAGAACATAGCTAGCCTAATAGTAGTTTAAAATGATGGAAAGTAAATATGGAATAAAATAATATAATCAAAATGTTCGGATGTAAAAGATGAATGTGACTAGAATTATGATGAGCCTAGATTTAAAATGATTTAAAATGAATAAATAGATTAAAAGATAAGAGAGTTAAAAATTATGAATAAAATGACAGGGAAAAAAATGGATAAAACTGGTAAAAGGGACTATGCACAGCGTTAAATGACAGACATTCTGGTACTTGAGTTTGTACCAGAATGTATGTATGCTGAACTGTGCTGTATCTAGTTTTCGTTAAATCTTTCATATTGCTCAGATATTCAAAAAAACTGTAGTGAAGGGGGCAACTTGACACTCAGCCCCGCCAAAATTTCGGAAATCAGCCCAAACAAAAGTGAATTCTTATTTTATCTGAAGTGTGCTGAACTGTGCTGTATCTAGTTTTTGTGAAATCTTTCATTTTGTTCAGATATTCGAAAAAACTGTAGTGGAAGGGGCAGCTAGCCTAATAGTAGTTTAAAATGATGGAAAGTAAATATGGAATAAAATAATATAATCAAAATGTTCGGATGTAAAAGATGAATGTGACTAGAATCATGATGAGCCTAGATTTAAAATGATTTAAAATGAATAAATAGATTAAAAGATAAAAGAGTTAAAAATTATGAATAAAATGACAGGGAAAAAAATGGATAAAACTGGTAAAAGGGACTATGCACAACGTTAAATGACAGACATTCTGGTACTTGAGTTTGTACCAGAATGTATGTATGCTGAACTGTGCTGTATCTAGTTTTCGTTAAATCTTTCATATTGCTCAGATATTCAAAAAAACTGTAGTGGAGGGGGCAACTTGACACTGAGCCCCTCCAAAATTTTGGATATCAGCCCAAACAAAAGTGAATTATTATTCTATCTGAAGTGTGCTGAACTGTGCTGTATCTTTTATTTGTTGAATCTTTCATTTTGTGCAGATATTCGAAAGAACTCGAGTGGAGGGGACAACTTGACACTCAGCACCTCCAAAATTTTGGAAATCAGCCCAAACAAAAGTGGATTCCCATTCTACCTTAAGTGTGCTGAACTGTGCTGTATCTTCTTTTTGATCTCAAATTTTTCCCAATTATTATTAGATAGAATTTTTGAGGTGGAATAGCTTGAATCTCAGACCCTTCAAAATTTTGAGAAAAAGCCTAAACTAGTTTATCTGAAGTGTGCAAAAAGAACAACAACAAATCAAGAACTACGAAATATGTACTTATAATTCGCTCAATTTGAATTAACTACAAACTATATTATCTTTTCTAATTTATTTTAATCTTAATCACTCATTTCTGATAAAATTTATATGGATAAATCTATACACCTGAACATAGAACACGTTGTGCATCATCATTATATTATTATGGTTTATGAGTCAACCAGTCATAAATGTCTTTTTTTTTTGGTTTTTGAAATTTTCAAAATTTCAAACCTCTCGAAGCACAAAAAATCTTCTGCGGAAATGCATCAACCCAAACTAGACCCAAGAAATTATTCTTTTCGTATAATATAATAATGAAATACCTATATGGATTTTAGAATGCCTTGTACAGGGTTTTTTCTTATAATTTGCCACCCCTTTGAAACACTATTTACAGAGATACAAAAAAAAATGTTCAAATGAAAGTTTCATGATTTTTCCAAAACATTTTATAATAACTAAGCAAAAGAACAGATCACTATTGGAAATAACAAAAACAAAATGGGAAGTTTCATTGTTTTTAATGAAATGCCCTATATTTAAATTTTAACAGATTCAAGATCTCCTCATTTTCCTCTTTTCAAAAATATGTAGTTTACGTATGTTTGGATAACCCGCTTTTGAGTTATTTTACTTTCAATAACTTGCAATGCGGGAAATGTTATCGCAATTGCCGTGGGCCACCAGGGTATATAACAATTATTGTTAATCAAGGCCCTTCCACTAGAGTTCTTTTGGATATCTGAGCAAATTGAAAAATTTCACAAAAACAAGAAATAGCACAGTTCAGCAAACTTCTGATAAAATAAGAATTCACTTTTGTTTAGACTGATTTCTTAAATTTTGGAGGGGCTGAGTGTCAAGTTGCCCCCTCCACTACAGTTTTTTCGAATATCTGAGCAAAATGAAAGATTTAACGAGAACTAGATACAGCACAGTTCAGCACACCTCAGATGAAATAAGAATTCACTTTTGTTTGGGCTGATTTCCAGAATTTTGGAGGGGCTGAGTGTCAAGTTGGCCCCTCCACTATAGTTTTTTCGAATATCTGCGCAAAATGAAAGATTTGACAAAAACTACACCTTTTTCAAGTGTAATTCAGAAAACGGAAAATGTAATTGAGAATAGGAATACGTAATTCAGAATATGGAAATTGTAATTGAAAATAGGAATATGTGATTCAGAAATGGGAATTTGTAATTCAGAATAGGAATATGTAATTCAGAAATGGGAATTTGTAATTGAGAATAGGAAAATGTAATTCAGAATTTGGAAATTGTAATTCAGCAATGGGAAATTGTAATTAAGAAATAGGAAAATGTAATTCAGAATCGCTGATTATGAGTTGATTTTTTTTAAATCTTGTGTACCGTATTTTATCACCAATATGCAGAGTTTCATAACATAAGTTTTGTAAATTATTCATTAAATAGCATTTACATAATATAACATCATGACAACTCAACATTAACAAAATGACCAGAAAATATACATACATCTTAATATGTAGCTTTGGAACGTTCCCGGGATCGTCGACAAAATAAGTTGAAGTTTGTCTCGTCTATCCAAACAATTTGTTTCCCTTGTCTAATGAAATAATTCAGTGATCGCACATAATCGGAACGTTTAATTTTATTTTCTTGCGTGTTCATGGAGGCTGCTTCTGTATGGACTTCATGGTGAATACTTTTCCTTCCAAATAATTAACAATACTTGTGTTGGAGATGTGCTTATCAAATTCTGCCTGTACCTTTGCTTGCAATTGTTTGATAGTGATATCACATTTTTCTTCTACCCATGTGATCAACAAATTTGTTTGCTCATTAGTCAACACTTTAGGCTTGTTTCCCCCCTTCTTGAGCATAGTATCTCTTCCCAATCGAACCCATTGAAAAGCAGTTTTATATTTTATACCCAAAGTTTGAGCTAGAGCTACCCAATCATCTCCTCTATTCGCAGAAGTGGTTATCCTCTGTCTGTCTTGGATGAGTTTTTTTTATAAATATTTCTAGTAACTTCTACTTTTTGCTCAAACTCACTCCGGCAAATGGAGCACTGCACATTTGCATGTATTTGGCATGTAGAAGATGCCCGCACGGCAAAAATCTTACAACTGGATTTCTTGTCATTGGTATTCTGCAAACTGCGCAGTTATCTTTCATCTCCATTTTTATTTCAAAGGTGCAATGAACGATTTGATTGAATTTCAACGTAAAAAGTCACTTTTTAAATATCATTATGACAAGATCGAGATGCAGTCAGACAATCACACTCTGAACCTACTTTTCTGAATATTTTATTCCATTGTCTGAATTACATTTTTCCTTTTCTGAATTACAAGTTCCTATTCTGAAATACATTTTCCCTTTTCTGAATTTCAAGTTCCTAATCTGAAATACATATTCCCTACTCTGAATTCCAAGTTCCTAATCTGAATTACATTTTCCCTTTTCTAAATTCCAAGTTCCTATTCTGAAATACATTTTCCCTTATCTGAAATTAAACTTCCATTTTCTGAATTACAATTGAAAAAGGTGTAGATAAAGCACAGTTCTGCACACTTCAGATAAAATGAGAATTCACTTTTGTTTAAGCTGATTTCCAAAATTTTGGAGGGGCTGAACGTCAAGTTAGTTAGTTCCAAGCTAGAGCGGCACAGTTCAAAATTATATCAGCACAGTGAAGCACACTTTGAGCAAAGTAGATGAGTACCTATAATATTTTTTCAAAATTCGGTTATGGGGGGGATAACTTGACGCAGCCCTCCTCAGGTTCAAAAAAGATACAGTTTGTTTTTTTTGTAAAATGTGCGGCTTTTCAGTTATTGAACGACGAACGACGAAAGATTTGAATGTGAATTTTTTGTGAAATCACGAATAACTCAGAGTAGTGATTTTGAAAACAAAAAATTGTTTGTTAGCCCGGTGTCAAATCTAGGACCGTGAATTACACCAGGGGGTCAATTTTTGGGCCTACGCAAATTTGAAACGTATTCGCAAAAATGAGATCCCCATGTTTTTTCAATAAAATACGCAAAGTTTTGCGTATACGTTTTAATTTGCGAAGCTCAAAAATTGCCCCTCAGGGGGCATGTTATGTTAAAAATGATAAACTTACGTTCCCTTCAAAGTTAAAATTCAGTGAAAATAATATACTACAAAAGTTTTCCACCTCGGCGACAATTTCTGGAAACTGAATTAACTCACTTTTCTCCGCAAATTTTCAAACTCCGCGATGTCGTCTAGTTTAAGTTCAATCGTTGTGGGAGGACGTCGCAACATTTTGCAAAATTTCGATTTTTTTTCGATTTTGGCTTTTTTGTTTAGATTTAAAAAGTGTGGTTATGTTATGATGTCATTGCATTTAGTTCAATTGTGTCATTGTTGTTAATAAAACGTTGGGTTAGGTTTCTTAAATCCTTGATCAAATCAGACCGATGTTGCCTGGTCGAATTTATTTACTTATTTACCCTGATTACCCATTTTTTGAAAATGTGCGTCTATCGACTGACGACAAAGGTACATTTTTCCTTTTTCATGAAAGCTTATTGGGCTTTCATATTTTTGAGTCAAAACTCAACCACACACACGACAGATTTTGGTAAAAATTTTGCAGAGACATCTATTAGTACTTTATTAGCCACCTTTGATCAAACTTGGAAACTACTATGTTAAAACCATCTTATCGGGATAATAAACTGCAGTATCCGAACAAAATTCCATATTATTATCTTTTATCGTTTCGATGATATCCTGAAAAAATAACTATATAAATAAAACATCGTTTTCTTGAAAAGTATTTTTTTTTTCGACATGACATGTATATATCACAGCAAGATGAAGATTGTTTTTGGTTGGAATCAGATTTTTGGAAGTTCTGTATTGTAACGTTAATGGGCACACCTTTGACGTACCACTGCACTTTCAAGCGTTGTGCTGATTGGTCCAAAGCTACTGATCAGACAACCTCTCCGTTGAGATGTCAGTTGTCAAACTGTCAAATAGATGTTCCATTCAAAAATCAAAATTGTCAAATGTCATTATTATCATAAATAAACATGGCGGGTGCAGCTTCTCGAGGAATTTCTAGAGTTTTGGAAAAACTGGAGAATTCCGTGAAAAATGGCGAGTACTACGAGGCCCACCAGATGTACCGCACTTTATACTTTCGGTATAAATTTTTCTAACTCTAATCAACTTTACAAATTATAACCTAAATTTCAGGTACTTAGTGCAAAAAAAGTTCAAGGAACTGAAAGACATGCTCTACAATGGGGCCCTGCTGTTTCTCAATGCTGAGCAGGTAATACAGTGTCGTGAAAACAATACATTTTGTCTAAAATTCGTTGCAGAAAACATCAGGAGCCGACTTGGGCTTGTTACTTGTAGACGTTCTAAACCAATCCCAAGACACAGACTTGGATCACTGGAGCCCCAAATTGGCGGAAATCTTCATGAAAATCGGCTGTTCAAACCCGAGTGAGCGTGACTCGTTTCTAGTTCAAGCAATCAATTGGTCCGTCCAAGGGGCCCCCCAAGGACACCCCCTTCTGCACCAATACATCGGAAAAGTTTACTGGGAAGAAACGGACCTAATCAAAGCAAGACATCATTATATATTGTCAAATGACGGTGTGAATTGTGGACATTTTCTCATTGAGCTTCACTTGAAAAAGGGATTCAAAAACGAAGTGGATTTGTTCATAGCGCAGGCGGTTTTGCAGTTTTTGTGTCTCAAGAATCAGATTACTGCGGAACAGACTTTTAAAGTTTACACGGCTCATCATCCGAGTTTATTGGAGGTGGAGGCGCCGTATTTGTTGCCATTGCTGAACTTTTTGTGGTTTTTGTTGAAGGCGGTTCAGACGTAAGTTTTTTTAAATTTAAGAATAATAAACGTACCTACTGGTTTCGAGTGATTATTTTTCAATAAACAAATCTTTGAATTTCTTGTGAGTGAAATAATTTCGAAAGGTTTGAAAGTCAAAGTTACAATTTTTTCCGAGCTTTTTTCATGTACCATCACGTCTTTTGTATGTCTAAAAATGTAATACAAAATTTCAAGCGGTTTGAAACTATAGCTCATTAGAGTCCGCTTCGCATTTCGCGTTCTTCATGTTGTAGAATTTGAAAACATTGTTTGATATTTTGGGAATAACAACGTGGTTTGGGGTTAGTCCAGTAACCATATGTATACATCAGACCTTGCGTCAGATCCGGTGGTTCTGATTTTTGCTGACATGTTTATGATGTTGGCCAAATGAATAATCCAAGTTTTCGACCTCGAGCACCGAACGAAACATCGTCAAATTTCAAAAAAATTCAAAAATGTGTACCTTTTATCCAGTTTTTGGCAATTTTAACTCTGAACGACTAAGTTTTCGATTATAACAGCTATGAAACACTTTTTTAAAGTAAACTAAATTTTCTTCAATTCGAGATCAGAATGGTCTCTGTAGACCTCATTAATTACAAGATGCACATTTTCTAAATTAAGCGTTATTTTTTCACAGTTGGTAATGTTTACTTAATATAACAACATCATAATATTATGGTGCCTACCTGGAAAGTGTCTCATGGCTAGTTACCAATAGGTAGTTATTTTTAAGGCTGGGAAATTTGCCAGATCTTTGTATTCGAATATTCGTTCAAAAAATTATCAAATATTCGAATAATTCGAATAATCGAATATTCGAATAATCGAATAGTCGAATAGTCGAATATTCGAATACCTACTCGAATATTCGAATAATTCGAATATTTGATTTATTCCAATATTCGAATATTCGAATAATCGAATTACTTGAATATTCGATAATTCTATTCGAATAATCGAATTATTGGAATACTCGATAATTCTATTCGAAGATTCTACCTTTTGAATATTCGAAGTTGATTATTCAAAGTCAAATAACGTACAATTTGCAAGACGGTGTAAACGGGCAGGAAGCAAGCATTGGTCCTACCGTACTATCCCCACCCGCTTGCTCCTATCGGACCGAACTAAACGAGTTATTGATCGATCTAAACTAGGCTATTTTACTGCCGTCTCCAATCTCCATACTCGCCACTCGCCAGCTGACAGCTGACGCATGTCGCATTCACATTGAGACGTTGGAGAACCGGGTGATAGAAGAGTTCACGTAACGTATCCACTCTTTCCACTCATAAGTGTAACTGAATCACTTCACTATATAGCGCCATTAAAAATTATGCATTGTTTAGCCATTTTTTGAATTTAGTTTAGATACACGAGTGCTTAGAAACTTCGAAAAGGTTCCTAACTACCTATGTCCTTATTCGAATACTTATTCAGATATCGAAAATACGTATTCGAATAATCAAAAATTCGAATATTCGAATATTGAAAGTATTCGGATATTTAAAAGTTCGAATATCAAAAATATTTGGATATCCAAAAATTCGAATATTCGAATATTTGAATATTCGAACATTTCAATATTCGAACATTTGAATATTCGAATATTCGAAAATTTGAATATTCGAATGTTCGAATATTCGAATAACCAAATATTCGAATGTTCGAATATTCGAATATTCGAATAATGTCTCCATGGAAAAATTCGAATTCGAATACTCGAATATTCGAATATTCGAATTATTCGTATTCGATTCCCAGCCTTAGTTATTTTATGGTAGGTACTAGTGCGTTGTGTTGGAAATAAGTCACGCGAGAAAGATTTGTATACAGGGTCTCTAAAAGGTATTAACAAAATCCTAGCACATGTTGCTGAGGTCAAAATGAGCCGATTTAACGCAACTCACCTCAGACCGAAATGTTACCATTTCCGAGATACGGGGTGATCAAGTTTAAAATTAACAATTGAATTTTTACATTATTTTGGACTGTTCTTGACATATCGCTTTGAAAATTGGTATGCAAAGGTTTTGTTATGTTTGAAAATCGATTATGTAGTTAGTTTTACTGTGGCTGCTAGAGGGCGCCCTACACTTTACATTTTGTGGTTTAAAATGTCCATAACTATTTTCTCAGTTGTTTTTTTCAATCTTTCATTGAATAAAAAGATACTTCAGACGATTTCAAGTAAATAAGGTACTCTTGTCAAAGCTCGCTCAAGTAAGCCGTTTTCGAGATATTTTTATTTAAAGAGTTCCATGCCACACCGGAAAATTCCTAATATTTTCCTTCTTTAAACCCCCACAGACGTTCGAGCATGTTGGGCTTGTCACGAGCCTTAGTTCGAGCCCAACATGCTCGCGACGACCATATACATTCAAACAATTTTTTTGTTGGTCTCGTGTTGGTGGGTGTCATGGAGGCGAGCGCCGAGCCGAGCATCTCAACCGCCAACTGGGCTTGAACAATCCACACACTATCGAGCATGTTGGGTCGAGCCTACTTCCAACTCGTGATCGCCCAACATGCTCGAGCGTGTATGGAGGGTTGTACAGGAGCGTCTCAAAAAGTGATTTACAAAATCATCACATATTCCTGAAGTCAAAATAAGCCGATTTGAAGCAACTTACCTTTCTTCAAAATTGCTCCGTTTTCGACTTACAACTTTACCACCCTGTATCTCGAAAACGGAGCTATTTTGGACAAAGGCAAGTTGCACTAAAACTTATTTTGACCTCAGGAATATGAGTTAATTTTGTAAAAATAATGTTTGAAAAAGTTCGTGTAAAGAAGAAATTTTCCGGTGTGGCATGGAACTCTTTAAATGGAAATATCTCGAAAACGGCTAACTTGAGCGAACTTTGACAAAAGTACCTTATTTAGTTGAAATCGTCTGGAGAATATTTTTATTCAATGAAAGATTGAAAAAAATAACTGAGAAAATAGTGATCGACATTTTAAACCACAAAATGTAAAGTGTAGGGCGCCCTCTAGCGGCCACAGTAAAACGGACTTCATAATCGAATTTCTCATACCACAAAACCACCGTAAGCCAATTTTCAAAGCAATATGTAAAAAAGTGTAAAAAATATAAGTTTCTGTGTCAGAATGACTAGACAGTAGTAACATGTTTACATTTTGGTCAAAATAGGTTATTGTTTGTTTGGTTGTCACAGGAACGTGATAGGTTGTTTGTTTGTTTGCCACGGAATCGTGAGTTATAATCCATAACTTACTAGTGACAAGATTTTTTTTAGTTTTTTTAAGTTAGTAGTTGAATTGTTCTCTTGCTTGAAGTAATTATTGTAGATTTTGTTGTGAAAATGTTTGGATAATAAGTACATAGGTATGTAGAGAACGTAGGCTTCAACAGCTGTCGGGTTTTATCAGAAATCCGACGAGCTGAAATTCAAGCCTTTTAATCTCAAAATTGCTTGGCAGTTTATCACCTTTTTTTTGTACTGTACCGATGAGATTAAAAAACGATTTATTATTATTATTATCTAGTGAGTTATGGATTATAACACACTAGTGTGTTATTTGACACTTTACTTGTCCAAAATGACATCATCAGTGACACCTATATCTATCATGCGTAGGATAAAAAAGTACATTGTATATAATATGTTTAAAATCAACTTAAAGTAGATTTTGCCCTCTGAAGGACCCGGTTGAGTCTATTCGGAATTCGGTCTCCCCACTCAAATCTAGTTTTGGAACGGAGGTATGATATGGCCTCAGTCAGGGACTTCGGCTTGAAAACCGGAGCCGAACTTTTTGCCTCAGGCCGG
The DNA here is from genome assembly GCA_958502075.1 of Orchestes rusci. NCBI lineage: Eukaryota > Metazoa > Arthropoda > Insecta > Coleoptera > Curculionidae > Orchestes > Orchestes rusci. The sequence goes on along the minus strand of OY293309.1, from coordinate 13,160,868 downwards.
AGGTGTAAGTTTGTCGAAATAGTAGACACTCTCCTTGCCAAAAACGAAAAAAATTATCAATTTTTGATTTCTATATGGAAGTAGTTCAAGGGGAAAGTTCGACGTCTAACCTACAACAAAACGTTGTTATTTCTTCTGGATCTAAAAGTATTGATCCCTCAGCAAGAGGAATCTTATAATTGAAGATGCGCTTAATTAAAAGAGAGAAAGAACAAATAATCTTTTGGAAAGAACAAAATAATGGAATCCCTAATCTGTTTAAACTTAGGTAAGTACTACGAAATTTCCGAAAGAGTAAAAATGGCTGCAGACCCGTTCCACGTAGATATAATGTTTTATCACCGCAGAAAATAGGTTAATATAGTCGGTTGATCAACATTTTCAAGTTTGAAAATATAACGCTAAATTTTGGAATGTTGTATCTTGGAAACTGGTTGGTCTACACAGACGGTTCTGATCTCAAATTGTAGAAAATCTAGGGCCGATATTTCAATATCACCTTAAGTGTGATTTTGGCTAAGGTATACTTAAAGTTGATGTGAATTTTAAAAATAGCCACTGGAAGTGTCGTTTTTCAATTGCGCCACTCCTTTCATTTAGCTATGGATCTAATGTGACTGTCGCAATTGAAAAACGGCACTTACGGGAGACAAATTCAAGGTCCAAAATAACCTTTAAGTGTACCTTAATCTTAAATGGACAATGAAATATCGGCCCTAAGTCTACTTAAAAAATGTGTTGAATAGTTATTATCGTTCAGGGTTAAAAAAGCCAAAAACTGGAATAAAGGTGAACATTTTAAAAAGAAGGGAGTTTTCGTGGCGTAGGGACAGGATAAAAAATTAGTTTTTTTTTAAATTTGACAATGTTGCGTTCTGCGCTCGAGGTCGAAAACTTGAATTATTTTTTGGGCCAATATCATAAACAGGTCAGCAAAAAAACAGAACTATCGGTTCAACGCAAGGTACTCCCTTTTTCAGACGACATGGCTACTGCATTAGGTGAACATTTTTCAGGGATTTTTGGATTTCCATGACACAAATTTCCAAGACAAAATTTAAAATGGTTTAGCATATACAGCTTGTCAAAATTACACTTCGAATCTCGATTTTTTTCCTGTTCCATGATTTTCAACAATTTTGGAAATTATTAATTTGAGGAATCTTTGAACTTCTCGTAACCAGAATTTCAAGAAAAAAATTCAAGCGGTTTGAAAATTACAGCTTGTCAAACTAAATTTTGGATTTTTGCTGTTTTCATGTTCCATAATTTTTTCAAATTCGTAGAAAATCTTGGAATTTACGAAGGGGTTTGAGGAGAACAGTTTCTGGTGAAGAAACCTTTGAACTTCTTGGGACTAAAATTTTGAAACAAAATTCCAAACGTATTGAAAATCATAGCGTGTCATAGTCACTCTTAGAATTTCGTTCCATAATTTTCAAAAATACGCGTAGAGGTTTGTGGTGATAATTTTTCAATAAAGAAATCTCTGGACTTTTTATGAGTAAAATTTGAAGCGGTTGGAGAATTATAGCTCATCAAATATACACTACTTGAAATATTGATTGTTCAAAAATTCGTGAACAATTTTGGAGTTATGGACGAGTTTGAAGTGTACAATTTTCAAGCAACGGCAGAGGAATCTTCGAACTTCTAATGGCTAAAATTTTAAGCGAACATTTCAAACGGTTTGAAAATTATACTACGTGCCCAAGATAAGGAGGGCCAGTACAGGGTTCTCCGTAACCATGAGAGATTGAAATTCGGTTAAATGAGAAGAATGAAGCGGCTTTTGGTGCTCGATAATATGCCGCTTTCAAGGCTAAAAATATCCTAGTAGTTCCGGAGATATCCGGAAAAAAACGAAATTTGGAAAAACTTATTTTTTTTTTCAAAATTCTTTTGTAATAAACTCATTACAAAAGAATTTTGAAATCAAATGACACTCTCATAGCCACTTTTCCCCCTCTTTAAGGTGGCGATCCGATGTTTCGTCTTCGGGACCGATCCCTGTACTGGCCCTCCTTATCTTGGGCACGCTGTATACAGGGCTAGTTTACACCCTGTATAAAACGTGCCCAACGTACTTGTTAAAATTTTAAGGGGTGAATCTTTGACTAATTTCGAGATAAAGTTCATATGAATATGGGACCACGACGGCTTGGTTTCTGAGATAGAGGGCTTAAAAAAAAACTATTTCATTTGTTTTTTTGCTCATATTTTTGTCAATTTAAATGGAATATGAACGAAATTCGGGATACTTGGGATATTGATGACGAGAAACTCAAATATTAACATATTCTTTTTTGTCTAATGTTAGAGGGTGTGCCCCTGAATTTAATTAACCATAACTTTTTTATGTCGCGTTGTATGTCATTTATGATTATGCAGACCTATTCTCCATTCAATTTGACATCCAAAAGGTACTCCTAGTATTTCTCACTAAAAACCGCTGTTTTGGATAAAATCGGGTTTGAAGTTGAACTACCATGAAATTTTTCGAGTTGAATTATTTTTTTTAATCTTTTTTAACATCATGTGCTATTATGTTACACTACACTATCACCAAATTAGTGGATTAAAAAACAATAATTCGCAAAAATGGATGGAGCTCCATCACACTTTGGAAGCGAAGGTGATCATTTTCAGCAACTAGTGTAAATTTTATTATCTAGTTCAGACTTAGTCTTGTGAATGATCCACGTTTGTTACAATCAATCAATAAGATACATTTTTTCTAACGCAGGTTCAACTTCAAACCCGTTTTTATCCAACACGATTGTTTTTAGCGACACATACAAGAGTGAGTACCTTCTGAATGTTGAATTCGATGGAGAACAGGAACAGGTCTGTATCATAGACTTACAATAACAAGACACATAACGCTTATACCTTAAGCATTGAATGTTTTGGTCCAAACACAATGATAAAAGAGGCCAGATTTGTTTTTGTTTACTCATCGGTGAAATGAAAAAATGTCTGCCTGATTTTACTTTCTGGAAACACACTCACTACAGACTTTCTAGGCATTGTTTTATCGATAAAACACAAAATAGCGCAATTTAGAATAGAAAATAAATCACAGGGCTAAGTTTTCTCCTGAGAAATTGAGGAATAAACTCACTATTAACTTCCTAACATCACAAAATGGTGTTTGTAAACAAGAGCGTCAGATAAATTGGCCTTAACTTTGCGGCCAGATGTTGCTAAGTTTCAACACAAAACAAATTTTCACCTAAAAAAATGTTTTTTGATGACACAAATCACTTTGTGACGAAAAACTGAAGAACTGGAACATTCAGGGCACATGACAAGCAGAAAAAAGAGGAAATATTCATATGAGGGATGTTTGGGTTAGGAATATTTGCTTTGATACTTGTCTTGTGATATTAACTCTATGGTCTGCATAGTCAAAAATGACATATTATGAAAAAGTTATGGTCAATTCAATTCAGGAACAACACTGTGTGTGGCGCCGTCTAACATTTAACAAAAAACTAAGTTAATATTTGAGTTTCTTGTCATCAATATCCCCAGTATCCCGAATTTCGTTCCATTGCCATGTTAATTAACAAAAATATAAGCAAGAAACCAAATAAAATAGTTTTTTTGGACGCCCTGTATCTCAGAAACCAGGTCGTTGTGTTTGTGTTCATGTTTATATGAACTTTTTGTCCTAAAATTAGTCAAAGATTCACCCCTTAAAATTTTAACAAGTACTTGATTTACACCCCTGTATACAGTGTCTCTAAAAAAGGTACTGAAAAACCTCTACCATATACCCCTGAGGTCAAAATATGTCGATTCACCGCAATTTGTCTTTATCCAAAATTGCACCGTTCATGTTTAAAATTAAAAATGGATTTTTCTCGTTATTTTGGATTCTTTTTCGCATATTATTGCTTTGAAAATTGGTTTACGGGGCTTTTGTGGTATGAGAAATTTAATTATGAAGTCCGTTTTACTGTGGCCGCTAGAGTGCACCCCACACAGAACATTTTGTGGTTTAAAATGGTCATAACTATTTTCCCAGTGTTTTCTTTTCATCTTTAATTAACGAAAAGGATTCTCCAGAAAATTCAAAGTTTAAAAGGTACTCTTGTCAAAGTTCGCTCAAGTGAGCCGTTTTCGAGATATTTTCATCTAAAGAGTTCCATGCCACACCGAAAAATTCCTATATTCGACTTCTTAATGCGAACGTCTCAAAAATCGCGGCGTGAAAGGGACTAAGAAAAAAACATGTTCCCGACAACAAAATAAGACGTTTTAAAGCAACTTACCCTCGAACTTAGCTCAATCCGAAATTCAACCATTTCCGAGATACACACGAATACTTTACGCGAACGTCTCAAAAAATTATTTACAAAATCAACATATTATGTTCCAGACGTCAAAATAAAATGTTTGGAAGCAACCTTTATCCGAAATTCCACCATTTCCGAGATACAGCGTGTAGAAGCGAATATCAGGTGCTTTTTGGTTTGGCATGGAACTCTTGAAATGAAAATATCTTGAACACGGCTCACTTGAGCGAACTCTGACAAGAGTACCTTTCTCACTTTAATTGTCTGGAGAATCTTCTTCAATAATAAAAGATGAATCAAAAAAATACTGGGAAAATAGTTATGACCATTTCAAACCACGGAATGTGCAGTAGGTATAGGGCACGGTGTATGATATACACCGTGGTATAGGGCCACAGAAAAAAGGACTTCATAGTCGAATTTCTTGTACCACAAAACGTATACCAATTTTCAAAGCACTATGTGGAAAAGTGTTGAAAATAATGATAATAAAATAATAATTTTTAATTTGACCACCAGGTATTTCGGAAACGGTGTGATTTTGACAAAGATCAATTGCGGTGAATTAACACACAGGGTGTCAGGAAATGATGAGCAAAAAATATTGGTGTGAATTGAATTTTTTTGAAAATTTGCTGCTACGCTGACGGTGGTCAATGACAAAAATACTGAAAATGAAAAAACATACAAAATGTGAAAAATTACCAACTAGCAAAACTTATTGTTTTCGAACTTGTTTGTACGGCAACTTATAGCGCATGATTCCAAGGCATGTTATGGTAAAAGTTGAAAATGAGTTGAAATCATTTCGTATCAATCACATGCCAGCAAAGTTATTTTACCGAATTTCTCGAAAACGGTTAGACTCTACAAAATGCGAAAAAACGCTGGGCAAATTTGAAATTCTCATCCCGATAAAGCCCTAAATACGAGATTTCGTCAAAATATTATGAGCATGGCAAAGGCAAGGTCAAAAAACTGCAAATAAAATTTAAGTTTAAAATTGATTATAAACGGAGTTACGGGGTCCTCCGTTTATAATCAATTTTCAAAAAAATGTTATAGGTAAAGGTAGTATTTATTTTCGGTCTGGAATGCTCCCCTGTTTTTTTTGCTCATCATTTCCGGACACCCTGTATTTTGACCCCAGGGGTATATGGAAGAGTTTCTTCCGCACCTTTTAAAGACACCCTGTATTTATTGGAATTTGATTGAAGCAATAAACAACAATTTCCAGAAAAAAAATCCAAACCTTTGCCTACCTATGCGAAAAATACGAACCCTCAATCCGGAGAGATCCCAACTACACTCTCTACCTGGACAAAATAGGGCAGATTTTCTTCGGAGTGAAGCCACCTCCAGAAAAGAAATCTGGAGGCTTGTTTGGGAATCTCATCGAGAGTTTCATAGGTATTTCATAAGATCATTAAATCCAGATTAGGTATAATGTGTGGTTTTAAAGGAGGACTGGATGACAGCGACGATGATACTGCCCATAGCAGTCAAGTACCGTCGACATCAGGGCGTTTAATGGAGAATAATGAATTGGATTAGTTTTGTAAATATATAATGTATATTGTAAATAAGCGCTTGTTTAAAGCAATTGGTTCATTTTTACGGAAACTTGGTTGAAGATAAATTGTTGTTATTTGATAATGTAGTGTTTTATTTCTATTATTTCTATTTTGTTCGCCATCAAGTTTATACAAGGAATAAAAAAACTAATACACCGTACCCATTTGTTTCCGGGCCACCCTGAGAAAATGTTTATTGATTGTCCGATTTGGCTCGAGTTTAAGCTTGACAAACTGTATCTTTTCACCAATATTTACCTCACTTAAACAAAATTCAAGGCCTACTACAGTTTCCAGGAACAAATTTTTGACCAACCACACGAGTCTACCAAATGTTGCCAAAAAATATCAGGAAGTAACTGTTCAAAACAAACAAAATACGTTTGATTTAATATTTTTTTCAAAACTTCACAGTGGCCCTGGAAAACAACTGAATTCTGGTAATTTCTACCAAGCAACCATTTTCTTCAATACGCCTATCAGTTCTTTTGCTAATATTGAAAAACAGATGACCATACTGCGTCATCTTTCTTCTTTACATATTATTTGAAAATATATGTGAAAATGTGTCACGTTGTTTATGCGCGATGGACTTCTAAACCACTAAACCGATTTTAAATTTGAATCACACACCACAGATACTGTGCACACACCGTGTGCAATTTGATCCAACTTGAAAGATAGGATAGCTTATATCATAGAAAAGTGATTAAAATTTAAAATTATTATATTTTCTTTTCTATGGCTTACATCTCAATTTATAGTCGCAATATAATTTTATTGCAAATTATTTGTCTATTATTTGATAGTCACAATGGACAATTTGCACATTTTTTGGAAATATGAAAAATATAAGGATGAGTGAGTACTGATGCCATTGATGTGTAAGAAATCAACCTACGACCTCTATTAATGTAGTGATCACCGATTAAAGACCGCCAATCAACATGCAGGACGTTACAGAATACATTATCTATCTCCGTCTGGCGTATTGTCTATAATAAGAGAGGGTAATATACAATGATTTCCCAACAACTAGATATAGCCCGACGTCTCTTTGTGTGTCACATATATATACATTGAGGGGAGAGAGGAATTCTTGCGAGTTTGCCAAACTGCAAATTTAATAAGTAGCTACCTTGTATCCAAGGTATTTTGATTATAATTAAAAATACTCTATACTCTATGAGTGCATATCCGGTAGTAACCAATTATATAATATGTACATTTTTAGATCACTAGTGTTAGAAACAGTTTTTATTATGCAAAACACAAAATCAAGATTCATTCAAAAGTCACGACGATTGACAACTGCCCGTCATTCACCGTTCCCAAAACCATTGTTGTTCGTCACCTAGGCTCGTTCAGCTTGGGGGAACCAAATGCAGTTGCTCACATTCGGCCATCCTGACAATCAGTGCTGACCTGCATTAATCTTCCTCTAAAAATGAATGACAGTTTTGGTTAATATCATTAGGTCTTACAAATCTCAATTGAAACCTCTGCCTTCTACCCATCAAGGAATGAGTTAGTTTCTTAATTATCAGTTCAAAGTTTTGTGATCATCATTCAAACCCATATCCATCGTTGATCAACCGCATCAATCAGTAATCGGTGATCATTAAAATTAATAGTAATCATTTACCAATGTATCACTCGTTTACTGATCATGAGGTGAAGTAATAGTCATTTACTAGTCAATATCAGAAAATGTTTATCAGTAATTTTACTGATCGTTTTGTCGAAGCAATAATAGTCATTTGCTAGTCAATATACAGAGAAGTTTATCAGTCGTATACTAATCGTTTGATCAAGTAATACTAATCAATACCAGTAAAGTTTATCAGTCATATACTGATCGTTTGTTGAAGCAATAATAGTCATTTCCTAGTCAATACACAGAGAAGTTTATCAGTCGTATAATAGTCAAATAGCTTGCCAATTCACCAATTGTTTTAAAATTTGCTGCTCGAGCAGATATCGCTACCGTCTTGTCTTTCACTTTTCACTCCCTCTATCACACTGTCTATCAAATATGAGTCCGGTATATTCAAATGGAGTTTATTCAGCCTAACCACTTTCTCAAAACAATAGTCCCCTAAATTTTGATTAGAATACGGTGTATATGACGCGGCTTCAACCAATAGCCTACCAAATCTTATCGTACTCGGGAAATTTAATAACAAAAGTTCCTTCACAACGTTCCATGAATTTATGGTCACTTTTGACAACCGTCATACCATTTACGCGCATTTCGGCGAAGCCTATTTGTTGCTAACTTGAATGACATTAAATCATCCCATTGATAACAAAGTTTCAGTTCCTCTACTTTTCGTACCCATTCATTAGAAGTCATAACACTCACACTTGGATCGAAAATTGGTATAATTGTTTCTGTTAGAGTAGCGTCAATGGTTGATACAAAACTGGTACTTACTTTTGCCTTCAATTTACTTATCTGTTTTTTCATTTTATGGATTCTCCTCCGTTGACCACTTTTGTCTGAAGATGAACTAGATGTTGAAGAACCTCGCCGTCTAGCACGTTTTTTGTCCCTGGACCTGTGAGTTGGGGACGTTGAGGCTGATTTCCTTCGCTTTGTTTTTGAAGAAGACATCCTCTTCTTTGACCTACTACAGTGGTACTTGTCTGACTGTATATACAAACTCCGGTCACTCATTGCACCGGACTAAAGTTATTGTCACGTTCAAATTGGTGTCTATAGGCGTGAACTTGGAGTATTATCCCACTTCTGACTTTGTTAGAAACAGTTTTTATTATGCAAAACACAAAATCAAGATTCATTCAAAAGTCACGACGATTGACAACTGCCCGTCATTCACCGTTCCCAAAACCATTGTTGTTCGTCACCTAGGCTCGTTCAGCTTGGGGGAACCAAATGCAGTTGCTCACACTAGTGATAATAAAACATTTTCAATGAGATCCATATTTTTCCATGAACCTTACTTACTTATGTAGACACGATGCAACGAAATATATCTGGCAACACGACACAAATGCCTATTTGAGACCAACCAATCACAGCTGATAGTCATTTTAACCAATCATAGCCTGTATCTCCCTTGGAACAGTGTTGTCGGCTTGTTCAAATTTCAATATTTTTGAAGGCCGAACCGCTGATTTATGTGAACAAAACTTATCAATAATCAGTAAATTATACACCAACGATATTGAAACAAATAAAAAATCAAAACGTATCCTCCTTAATACACTGGTTAATCCGTTTTGATGAAAAGTGGAAATTCTGAGTGCTTTTTATTTACAACAAGGCAACGATGAAAGAATGTTGAACGAATTCAACGGATGAGTAAATAATAATATGTTTATTATAGTGAAAAACAATTTGCCCGGAATCTAGGGTGTACGCTAGTTCCAGGTTCTAGTGGGTTCTATGTTCTAAGGTAATATAGCTCCGCTCCGTTTTTGATCATACAGTGAGATTTGCGTTTTCTTTTATATTTTTTAAGTGAAATGTTGTGGAACCTTACGCCATCTATCGGTAGATTTTAGTCAATCTCTTGGATGGACTTTCCATCAATCAAGTGAAAGACCTCCACCATTTGGTCGTCATATGGTCTACAACGAGTTCGTGGATAATCCTCCCGGGAAAGCAAGGAAACAGTTTCAAGATTTTCATATTTCTAGAGTATATTTTTGGATATTTTGGAATTTTTTTTTTCGCTGATAACTTTCAATTATTTGTGCAGAATACGGAATACGTATATAAAATTTCAAGTCATTTGAAAATGTATGCAAATTGTCCATTATCTGTTAGCTCCAAAGGATTCTGACAGATGGCGATATCTGTTGACTGGATTGAGTAAGTATTCAATAGATGGCGCTATGTTAATAACTCATGAATAAAGAGATCCCAAAAAAGTTCTCTATTTGGGTTTGGGATCAAGACATGAAAAAAAATGACTTGGTGAGGTATAATGTTTGGATGGTTTTGTTTTTTTTTCAAAGAATTTTCTTTATATTAGAGATGTATAGTTAACGCCAAACAACTTTGGATCTACGATCTACGTCATCGTTGCCACCAAGCTCGTTGTTATGAAGTTTGCATATTAACTCGCTTGGTGGCAATTATGACGTGAATCGAGAGTTGTTTGGCATTTGCTGTAGGTTCTAATATTGGGATCTGATCAGTTTTTTTTTCAATGACATATATTGAGGTTATGTTTGCATAGTTTTGTTATTTTCCAAAGGATTTTGGTCAAATTAGAAATGCAGGTTCTATTTATTGACATAAGAACAAGAAATTTGGTAAATATTTTTGCAAAGTTTTGTATTTTCCGAAGGATTCTTTTCAAATAAGATGGTTCTAATTTGGTGTTTGATCCAGAAATTTGACAAAAATCACCAAGTGTTGTTATGTTTGCATAATTTTGTTATTTTCCAAAGGATTATTTTGTTCAAATTAGCTATGTAGGATCTAATAATTTAGGGTTTAATCAAGAAATGTATCAAAAATTGACTAAGTGAGATTATTTTTGCATAATTTTGTTAAAATTTAAATTTAAGGTTATGTTTGCACAATTTTGTAACGCAATGTCCTACGTGAGCGATCGGTTGTTCTTCCGATATATTTGTTCCAGTTATATATATACCCGTAAACGCGATCTGAATAGGGCTGTCAGATTTATAAAAATAAAAAGCGGGAGGTGGGTGGTTTGATTGTTGCAAACTTTGGCGTAGCAAAAAAATTTGTTAGGGGAGTTCTGGGTTCGGATAGATAGAGCGCCACAGGCGGAAAATTTTAAGAAATTTCCCCTCCTTTTTAATCAATTTCCCCTCAAATCCATGACTCATAACATTTATGGGTACCTCCGGCGGCTGCTAAAGTACGAATTAGTGCTCCAACGCGTTTGTGCTAACTACTATAACTACTGATCTTGGTATTCGTTTAAATCGTTTGTCACATCTTTTAAGGCTGCTGTTATGTCAGAGGAACAAAAATGGAAATCCCATTCAGATTTATTAAAAAAAAATACGCTCGTTATACTTGACATTGCTTGTTCCTTGTTATATTGGTGAGCATAGCAATACACAAAATGTGCATTTTCATATTTTACCTATCTCCTTAGTAGTCCTTAGTTTTGACATTTACGCCTCCTAAATGACCTCTCTTTGCTGGAATGCATGAATTTTCCAAGAGATTGCAGGACCGCTACTATTTCATAATTTAAATTTAAATGTGTTTTTCAATTATACTTTCTGATCAAGGGGGGGTTCTGACCCCCAAAACCCCCCCATCCCGTGGCTACGCCCCTGGTTGCTGAGACGTTCGTCACAAAAAAAAATCTTGGCTTTATTGTAATAAGAAGATAGATCTGGAAATATCATGAAGTTTTATGGTTACTTAATCAATAACTTAACAAAAAATAAAATAAAATATGAAAATAAAATACAAAAATCACTATTCTTGAACAAATCAAGGTTTTCTACATGGTACAGACAGGGTGCCTGTAAAAAGGTTTTTTACAAAATCTCACCACATATTTCTGATACCAAAATAAGCTGATTTATGGAAAAAATCAATAGATTCGGGAGCTCTTCATCAAAATCGGGAGTATTATGACTTTGTCTAAGAAGCGGGAGGGACAGTAAGAAATCGGGAGACTCCCGCCGGGAGGTCTGGCAGCCCTATCTGAACGACATGGGACAGCGTTGTCGCGTCGCATCGCTACGCCCTTTAAACGCATCGCATCGCTTCGTAAACTTCGTCGCAACCGATTGCTCACGTAGGACATTGCGTGATTATTTAAAGGATTTTGTTCAAATTTGATTTGTAGGTTCTATTTGGGATTTGATCAAGAATTAAACAAAATTGACCTGGCGAGGTTATGATTGCAAAGTTAATAGAAAAAATTTGAAAGAAGTAAAATTATGAAACACATTTATTTAACACAAGTATTGATTATGAGACAGTATTTTTCTTTCGATGTTTGAATTATTATTATGTTAGGGGCGCAGACAAACAAAAATCATTAAAATCGTCCCGCAGCGACTCTTCAGTTATGATATGTTAGTATCTGACAATAAATTTGGGGTATTCTTTTTAATATACACAGTATGTTCGCGGATGCGATTAACAAGAGGTGGAATGGACCAAAAATTGAAAGACATGACGAAAAGTCATTCTTGATAAGAAAGTCAGCTTGCTGAAAAAGTAGGAGCTACGATGAGAAAATATACAAAATGTGAAACATAAAATTAAACAAGAGCAAACAGTCATTGTTGGCTAACGTTAAAGGATAAATCAAAACTTGCTCAAAATTTTGTTCTAACCCTGATTCCGAACGGTGAAAATTTGAATCTATTAAAATTTTAAAAAATTGAACAATTTTGCAAGTCAGCATTTTACTACTTTTGTGTTATGACTCCTATATCTACAACAACAACAGATAATCATGTATACAGGTATAAATGTCATGATATGTAAGTGGTAAAATGCGGACTCGCAAAATTGTTCAATTTTTTGAAAAAATCATGAATTAAAATTTTCTTCAGTAAGTTCGGAATTAGGGCTTTGACCAAATTTATAATAAGTATTACACTGCTTGAAAAAAACAGATTTCACTGTCTATGTACGCATTTTTTGTGCAAGTTAGTGTACATGGAGCATTATACATATTCTTTATCACGATCTAAAATCACAAACTTTCACAGGTTTTAAAATATGTTTAATTACTCTGAACCAGATAAAATAATGAGTGTAAAGTAACATGTTGGCGACAAAGTTAAAAAGATGTTTCTTTAAGCTACACGAATTATCACAGTATTTCAATTGACTAGGCAGTTTGTTGTATTCAGTTAAACTTCTAAAAAACAGACTGTTGCTGGTTCTACCAAGTCTTGGTGTATTAATTAACATGAAAGTAACTCGCAGTCCGCGCGTATTGTAGTAATGAACCTCACCAACCATTCTTAGTTCACTTTATAGATAATTCGGCACCAAACCGTTCTTCATCTTGAAAATGACTAAAAATGTTCTAGGTATATGATGTCATTTCGTTCGCAATATTCCAATATTTGAGTTTTTGCTGCAATCTCCAATATTTTTTCATATGGTGGCAATGAATCAATTTGTCGAAAGTTCTCAATTTTGTTCGATGTTGTAATTTCAGGAACCGGTGTTATTTCCACAGTTGAGGACAAATAACACTATTCAGTGAACTGCTAATCACGTCCAAGAATCTGTTTTCAATTGTACCAAATCGATTCTTTGGTATGTGGGTCGATATTCGGTCTTCTCCTCCTCCTGTGTTTTTCATCCCCTTAACTACATCGTTCAAGTATTTCAGGTGTATTCTATGTATTTTTTAGGACATGATCAGAGCTATGTATAGGTTCAAAAGACTCAACAATACGTAGAATACTGCTAATAAAATAATCATTTAAACCACAGTCTATATCACATTCATTAAATATCACAGTTCCATCCCAGTCAATCCTATCAAATGTTCTTATTTTTTGAGGTAAAAGCCTCTTGAGATTTTTGAGAGTTGCTTTTGTTTCCGTTCAGAATCTTGGATAAATATTGATTTTTGGCCTTTATTCTGAGGGAAGTAGATAAACAGGGAGGCTTCTGGCTCACTTCTCGACCATAACCTCAAAGCGCTCAAGTGGGCGAGGCATATTTTTGACTTTTCCCTAGATTTCAGGGAATTTTTGATGAATCTGGCAACGTCGCTCGAAGACTGCTCATCTGGCAACGTCGCTCGATCTCGATCTTGACAGTTGACATAACGCTTCGATCTTGACAGCTTTGACAGGGGATTTTTTATAGCTTGGTTCCTGGGTTCAGGATGGGGGGATTGGGGGGTGTGGAGGTTAGATTAAGTCTGAAAAAAGATTTTCCGATAGCGAGATTCGAACCCATATCCTTTGGATTTGTACGTGACGGTCTAAACCAATACGCTAACAAGGTGCCTAAAATAGAATGTAGATTTGTGGTTCAGTTGCTACCCCGATGATCGCCTGAAAAAAAAATCCGCCATAGCGAGAATTGAACTCACGTCCTTTGGATTTGTACGTGACAGTCTTAACCAATACGCTAACAAGGTGCCTAAAATACAATGTAGATTTGTAGTTCAGTTGCGGTGTGTTTTGGTCTTGTCTTAAATTGTGTGTGGTTTCGTTGTGGGTGAACTCGAGCCCCCCTGCTCGTGGAGATAGTTTGATGGGGGACGGGGGTACCTATGCCACCTGAGTCATAGGAATTTATATAGATTTTAGATACCGTTTCGGTGTGTTTTGGTCTTGTATTGTGTGTGTGGTTTCGTTGTGGGGGAATTCGAGCCCCCCTGCTAGCAAGTTTGGGATGGGGGGACAGGAATTGCGAATCGCTGTGTATGACGTCATAGGGTTGCCTGTTGAATGATTCCCACTGTGTTTTGTTAGGGGGTATTCGAGCCCCCCTGCGCTTCGTGGATAGTTTTGGATGGAGGGACGGGGGTATTCGGGCCCCCCTGCGTCAGGAATTGCGAATCGATGATGATGTGTATGACGTCATAGGGTTGCCTGTTGAATGATTCCCACTAGACAGGTGTTTGGTGCGTACTATTTGATTCTTTAATCGTTTGCTATAAGAATGATTAGATGGCGTCGATGAGCTGCGTTTTTTTTTTTTTTGATGGAACACCCTGTTAGAATGATTAGATGGCGTTGGTGAGCTGCGATGGAGATGTAGATTTCTTCATAGTTTTTTGAGCTAATCGTTGATGACGCGTACTATTGATTCAATATTTGAAAAAAGCATAATTTATTAACGAATGAGGAGATTTTAGATATATTCAAAATTGAAAAACAAACATACCCAGCAAACATGCCATCCCGGCAATGTAACTCTATAGTAACGGCGATGCCTGCAATTCTCATTGGCAATGTACAGGCAGTTATCACCTGAGGAGTATCAATTTGGCACGCCGGCCGTCATTTGGCCACAAGGCATTTTGCCATGATGGATAATTGATGGCAAATCACTACTTCACCATCAAACGTCAAGGAGTGATAAAAAAACACCACCAATTCAGTGCATTATATTTATTGGCATATTTCACTTCTGGTTCTGATATAAAAAAAAAAATGTGGTTAGGATAACAATAACCGGGACAATATCTAAAACTAAATGCAATTTATTGTCTTTTTCTGTTTGTGCGTCCTCCTATGCGAGGCCCTCAAAGATAACGTGAAATTGTTGACTGGATGTGGATTAGCCTTGAGTGAGTCTGCAATCTGCAATAAAAAAATGGAGATTTCATGTTTGAGTGCTTGAATCGCACATTTTAGCAATGTATGTTGAGCTGATAAACGCCTTCCTATGCTTCATTCACCATTGTTGATATAAGTACAGTACTTTCATCAAGTATCAGAAAATGATAGGTACAAAATCAACTGTACATTTCTAAGAAATAGTAAGATATAAAACGTAACATTCTTACCACAAATAAGTCGAACCATACCACTAAAAGCATATGAAAGGGTGGCTTTTTATTCCGTCTTGCCTATTGTCCAGTTTTGATTACACCTTTAAATGTTGATAAACTGAGCCATTCGTGTCCAATGAGTTCGGACATAACCCTTTTTTTGTAGCATGTGCATATGTAGCTTCTTGTGTTCTTTCCCCAATAAGTCTTGGAACGTAAACAAATGCACGAATAACCACCTGTACTGTGAATGAATTTGTTTCAATTCAATACGAACCTATTTTTGTTCCACACTCACTGCACAAATCCACAAATAAACATGTTTTTGAACTGAAACGAACAAATGTAGTAATTTGAGATTCCTAGTGAAACACACTGATGATTTTAGAAGCACTTTTAATGGCGTGAAAGCATGAAAAAAGGGGCACACAAACTTGGTGATGAAATATCGGTTAACAATTATTGCTTGACAATTTCTAACTCGTGACATGACAGTATTTTAACATCTATCAAATGTCAAACCTAAGGGTTTGTCTACACATATTTAGGGACTCCATAATGCACTGTACACACTATGAGTGCATATTCCTATAAAGATTGATTTATAAACTTGCCGTCCGCCGTTACGGTTGACGTTCGCCGGTGACGCTAACGTTGCCGTCGCCCAATGCATTTATAAACTTTTATACCGTCGATTGTCATCGAAGATTTTCAATTTTTTTGTTCACTTACTTTGAAGTTAATGTGTTTTAGTTCAGTGAGATTTGGTGACTGACTCGAGTATATTTTGGTACAAATCTCAATTTTATGATATAAAAACATGAATTATGGGAACAAAAACCTATTGAGCCATTTTCCTATGACTTCATCTACGAACGGCGGACGGCAAAAGATGAAGATGAACGATCTCTAGCGGTGCGTCAACGGCAGACGGCATAATATAAATGTATGCAGGCGCGTCCATATGTCTATCTCGAACGTCAAACGTTAGCGTTAGCGGTAACGGCGTACGGCGAGTTTATAAATCCCACTTAAGAATACGCGAGGTTTTTGAAAACGTCACAGGCACCATATGATTGGTCGTGGCCGAATTTGGTATCCAAACAAGCTTTTGTGACATGTGGTTTTCTCTTGTGTGAGTTTGAAATCAGTGTTTGTGTTCAATTTGGACTTCTTTGGACTATATTTTTTGGGTGTATTACATATATCGTGTGTCCCGTTAGTGCGTATATGATTAGCCGAGTGAAAAGTCAGCTTTTGAGGTAATAAAAAATAGTTTGTTTGGATATTTCCGTCTGACAGCTGACGTCATGACGTCACAGAAACGTAGCGTATTGCTCTGCCAAAAACAAATACCGGGATCCGGGATCTGCGTCTGCGCATTTGTCAAATGTCAATTGTAAACTGAAAATATTGGCATCGTTTCAGTCTAAAAGTACAATTCATGGATTAAATATAACGTATCGTTTCCTATTTACTCAATGATTGATAATAAAGCTTTACATGAAGATCACCAGTTAACATGTGATTGAACATTGCTGTATGAAAGGCTATTAAAAGGCATTGGCTATTGTATAAAGAAAATGTAACTTGGCTTCACAGGCATATTGAAAATTGGACATTTGCCTTTTTATGGCTAATGTGCCAGTACCTTTTCTTTATTTGACAAACAATGCATGTTTGCAGTTGTTATTATTTTGCAAATAATGCACATCAATAATTTGCCATCATGATGCCAACGATGCCATCATTAAATATGTACCTTGCCGACCAAAGGTGTTTGCTGGGTAGTCACTATAAATATTTGGAAAAATTTTAGATTCAAAAAGTTGAAAAACAGACATACTCACCATATACCCATGAATTGAAAAACAGACATACTCACCATATATTCCCATTGCATATCCAATCGAATAAATTAAACACATCAAGACACTTCAAAAAATCATATATTTTCAGGAATACAGATTCTATCCAAAGTACATAATCGCAGGTACTTGAGAAACATAGGGTACATAAAAAATTAAAAATATATTGATCTTTTCATATAAAGATTGATAGCTCCTTGACTTTGAACTCTTGTGCCAAATTGAAGCCCTGCATTGCGATGATCTTCATGATGGATAGGTTCTAGAAAAAATCAAACAAAAATAAGATAATTTTGAAAATGATAAATGATGTTCATTGAAAAATTATCAAAATTAAAAAAACTTAAATTTTAGATACACTAACCCGATTATGTCTTATTACGACGTTATGCTGTTGAATCAATTGACTAATTTTGTTCGACCACATTTCAAACTTTAGAGAATTCTTCAAAAATAAAATTATATTTGCAGCTTTTCAGCAAGTATGACATGGTAAAAAAAATATAACTACCTTAAACTAGTTGCTGTTGTCTGCTGGGTGCTTAACGAGCTCAAACAGGGTCTGCGGATTAGGCTTTCTGACGTCCTTCAACCCCCGAAAGACAAGAGCATACTCCCCTCCAGCAAGATCTTCGAGGTTCTTTTCCAAAATTGATGTCACTCGTTTTGGGAGAAAGACAACGCTCTCTTCCAATTCCAGGAGTAAGCACTCCCCGAATACGCCATTGGTTTTTTTCCCAGCAACAATTTGTTGAGGGATGTTAAGCGGAAGGTTTTGAAGCTTCTTCACAGGCTTGTCGTTTTGAGCCAAGCACACCGCATTAACAGTAGAAAGGCCCATGCTATGATAACAAACAAATTCTATTAAATAATTATTTTTTAAAAAAGTATTTACCTACCTTTTATATAACGCTCTTAACACACCTCCTCACACACAATGATCACAGATGTTATTACTGATGTTCTTCGACCAAGGCTTTGAATAGACTGAACTAATAGAAACACACATCCTTTGTCGTTCCGAACCAGATTGCAAACCATGCAATTTATTAATATAACAATGACCACATCGGTTACACGTGATTCAATAAACAATGGTGCCTTGTTTTCTGTAATTCCACTGCAAAATGCATCTATTAGCACCTCGAAACATCGAAAAACATACTCATTTTCGTAAATTTTATTCAAATCATCAATAATTTTATTGAGTTCATACGAGGGTTCATAGTACATAATTTCCTTCAAACATTGGGGTTCTATGCATGCAGATCTGCTATAAAGAGATTAAATAACCTTGACAATATTGATCTGTTCAATCTGATCTTCGAGTAATTCGTGAAGAATGCCAAGAACAGTTTCAAATCTTGTAATATAGCGCGTACGCTTCATCGTTTGCTATTGGAATTAGATGACGTTTGAAGCGCATATCCAATCGATGACGCTGTGTATGACGTCATAAGGTTGCTTGTTGTGGAAAATGACTCCCACTCAAAGTAGATAGGTGTTTGGTACGTACTTTATTTAATAATGATTTAATTCTTTAAACGTTTGCTACAAGAATGATTAGATGGCGTTGGTGAGCTGCGATGGAGATGTAGATTTCTTCATAGTTGTTTGAGTTACGCGTACGCTTCGATTCTTTGATCTTTTGCTATTAGAATTAGATGGCGCTGTTTCATGGTGACTTCATATGGTTACCTGTTGTGGTAGATGATTGAGATGTAGATTTCTTCATAGTTTTTGAGCTAATCGTTGATATAGATTTCGCGTACTATTGATTCAATACTTGAAGAAGTAACATTTATATTGTTACGAATGAGGAGATTTTAGATTCAAAATTGCAAAAACATACTCACCAACGACTTAATACTCAACATATTCCCATTGCATTTTGCATTTAATAGAAATCAATTTCAACCAAGTACTGAGTAAGTCAGTACAACCATTGTACTGACAATGAACCATTGAAACATGTAGATAACACTCATCCATATAATATGCATGATGGAAATTTTACCTTGGACAGTTTTCAGAACGAAAAAATTTAATACATTTAAATAATATTTCATCAACTTTACCACACATAATAATACCCCAACTCAACGCTAAGTTTTTGATTGATACTGGAAGTACAAAAAGATGTAGTTTGCGTTTAGTCGGGGCGGCGACCTCTTGCTATCCAGTATGTAGCCGCTACTGCAGAGCACGAGGACAGCCGGACTTGGAATTACTATTTTGATAATCAAATCTAATATGCATGATAAAATATAAATATGTGATAAGAAAAAAAATCCGTGTCCAAGTCAACCAATATTTTTTTAATATAATATTATCATGATTGCATGTTAATTTCCTCAAATTCATCATTTTAGAGATTCAAGGTGTTGTAATTGAGAAACAGAAATCTTTTCTTGCGAATATCTGCGGAACCGTTTATCGTACCGAAAACAGCTTTTGAAAGCATTTTTACTGTTAAATAAAATCATATATTTTCAGGAATACAGATTCTATCCAAAGTACATAATCGCAGGTACTTGAGGAACATAGGGTACATGAAAAATTACTTTTACGATGATACAAGAACTAATAATTGATCTTTTCATATAAAGATTGATAGCTCCTTGACTTTGAACTCTTGTGCCAAATTGAAGCCCTGCATTGCGATGATCTTCATGATGGATAGGTTCTAGAGAAAATCAAACAAAAATAAGAAATTTGAAAATGATAAATGATGTTCATTGAAAAATTATCAAAATAAAAAAAAACTTAAATTTTAGATACACTTACCCGATTATGTCTTATTACGACGTTATGCTGTTGAATCAATTGACTAATTTTGTTCGACCACATTTCAAAAAAGTATTGACGGAGCGCTTTGTATATGATGTCATAGGATTACCTGTTGTGGAAAATGATTCCCACTCAAAGTAGACAGCTAGACGACAATTAATGCTTGTTCACATCGGAATATGTGTAAAGAGATTCAGAGAACAATGGTGTCTTGTTCCACTGCAATATGCAAGCATATCGAAATAATAGAACATACTCGTAAATTTTATCGGTTTAATGGTACATAATTTAATTCGATGTTCTCCATCGTTTTACCAAAAACAGCATTATTGTATAGTTTGAAAAGATTTGTTTCAAATGTTGTTGTCGCGTTAGTTCTTAATTTATTGTTATGTTCAATATACGATTTTAACCATGTCAACTGTCGAAATTTTAAATTTCTATGGATTTTACTCAATTCCAAATCATTGATTCAGTAGATAAGGGTTATTGACAATGGAGATTTTGTGTTCAATCGGTATTGGATATATACGATAGAGTATATATGGGATATTTGATATTAAAGGTATGGCGACGTAGAAAACAATGATGTCATTCTTAATGACGACGTCTGCGTGAGCTACTTCGTAGTATTTGATGATGTTATTGAAGGGAATACGAGTTGTTGGGTTAAGGTCGACAATTATATTTCTTAGCTCTGCGTACTTGAAAATACTGTGATGCAGGATGTTTATTTCAGCAAAATTAATCGCAGTTTGCACGTTTGTATGAAGATCATGCAAGGTGTGAAGATTATTCTCGACATTATCAAGTAACAGGATAAAATATGTTGCGGTGGTCATGGTTTGAGTTAGACTTGCTAGGTCATCAATACGAGCTAGTAATTTTTGTTGATTAATTTTGATGTTGTTGAGTTGCTTATCAATGTCCTTGGTTAACT
>OY293309.1:12941070-13139740 GCA_958502075.1 Orchestes rusci | reverse complement strand
CGTGATGTCTCTGGGTTGTCTCAGTGATGCCTCTGAGTGCCAAATCTATCTATCAAAAGTCTCTGAGACATCACGATCTGGCCACGTCGAATATGCATTCAACAGGGCCCTAAATTCAATTATCAAATCACATATATGTTTTGTGGATAAAGTCTACGTTCGGGGACAGCAACAAAAGAATTATCTGGAAAACATTCTGCAGGATTCTACAACAGCGCATACTCCCAAAATCATAAACGTTGAGGACTTTGATGAACATTGGCAACATCCACCTGTGTTTCAAAAAGACGTTCCAACCTGTTTTGGACATCTACCGAATAATTTTTATATGTGTAGCCTACGTAATTGTATAGTTCTTCATGAATGGATTGAAACTCGTTGTTCAATAAACAGTTGAAAATACTATTTGTGTTTTAGTCAAGTGCACAATGCAAAGAGCATTTTTTCATTTTGGGTGGGAGTGGCTCGTTGGATGGAAGGCTCTGCTGATGAGAAATCCGTTTAGTTTTGAATCAGCTCTCAAACATGAAGGTTTTCGTCGTCGACATTCAGGGTTTTAACATCACTAGTGCAGCAGCAGGTGATCGACAATTTGTTGCGAAGGAAATGTCAATTACGAATGGAAAACAGATGGCCCATTTTGTTTTTGAAGCACCAATACCGTATCATGCGTTATCAGCACAGGATAAAAAAAGTGTTAATTATCTAACTTATAATTTTCATGGACTACTCTATTCATCAGCGGGTTTTGTTGATTATGAAAAGATAGGTGACATCCTGAAACAGCACTTATGGAATTCTAATATGGTTTATGTGCGCGGTCATCAAAAGAAGAACTTTCTGGAAAAAATGCTGTTGGAGTGGAACGATCGACCCCAGATTATCAACATAGAGGAGTTTGATGGCAATCAGATTTCGTTAGCAGCACCACCACCACCGAAACTTCAAAAAGACTTACCAACATGTATGAGTCATTTAGATAGTGGTGTTTTTATGTGCAGCTTGAAAAATTGTGCAATAATTTGTGAATGGGTTAAAAAGTGCCTACCTCAGTGATAATTACGCTCAGTATTCAGACTGTATGGTTGTCGTCGTAGTCGTCATCGTCGTCATCAATTAAGTGAAATGGCTACAGCAACACAGTCAATACATCAACTGCTGTCAGAAATTGAGAATCAATTAGCTCAGGAAGCCCAACATCTGGGGATAGATGAAAATGAGAAGAGTGAGATAACAGAAGCACCGGAAGTAGTAGCCGAATATTCGTTACTGAGCACAATGTCCTACTCAGCTAGCAGCAACATTGTGATATATGTGGAATTGAACAGAAATTTTGAACCCATCATCCGGATACCTGTTAGTGATCAAAATATGTTGATTTTTGAAGAATTTGAGTGGAACCTTCTAATTAGTCATCTAAAGTGGATGCTGATGGGATATTTCAAGTGTAGGGAAATCGCCCATCTCCGATTCATTTCCAGTAAAGATATTATCATCAGCGAAGTTCAAGCCGGGAATCAGTTCAAACTTGTTTCAATATCAAAACAATCTCAGACCTTGTACCTGACTGAAGGCAACATCCAAGACCTGTGCACTGCAAACGAACATTTTGTCAAAAAAAGATTGCAGGATTTGATGCAACTGAACTTTTCTGCATACTATTCTACTGTTATTGGCATTATTCATGAATTACTTAAAGATCAGATTGAACATATCAATATTAACGATGTAATTTCATCTCTTTATAGCAGAACTTCATGCATAGAAACCCAATGTTTGAAGGAAATTATGTACTATGAACCCAATAGAATAAGTGATGATTTAAATAAAATTTACCGAAAATAAGTAGTGTATGTTCTATTATTTCTTGCTCGTGCTAATCGCAATGGAATCACAAATACAATGCACCATTGTTCTTTGAATTTAATTATAATTGCATAGTTTGCAGTTCGGCATTCTAGAAGTGTTTCGAATAGTCAACTATACAGTTGTTCATGTTTTGTGAATCAGTTCATACGAAGCTTTCATCGTTGTCAGACGTCGTCATCGTCAGAGCACTTGTGATCATTTTGTGTGTCTGGGGTGTGGCAAAAAAGTAAATATTCTTTTAAATAATTGAAAATTTTTCTTATCATAGAATTGATGTGGGGTGCTTGGTTAATTTACAATGTGAATTTTTTATGTAATTGCATTAAACAAAACATGTTTTTACAGAAATCCACAAAGTTGGTGTAGTTCCTCGCGAAGAGCTGATTGCGAAACTTTTCGAAGAATCAACACAAAAATCCATCGTTTGAAATTAAATCAGGTGAAAATAAACTTTACGTTTTTTCAAAAGTAAACGAAACTTACTGTCTTTCAGAAAACAACAAACCGGATTTGGTGGTTATTCTACTACAATTGGAGGTGTGTTGTTCCTGTCTAGAAGGGTTATAGCCGACAATCACTTGCTAAGCTATTTCACACCTTCGAAATCAGAGGGCTTCACACAGAACATCACACGAGTTCATCCCCCAAATTGAGTTAAAACCACCACATCAACGGCGTTCAATAGTTGTGAGTTGATTTTTTCAATATGTCTTCCTCATACAAAGTGTTGTTGAAAAAAGCAGAAAATATGCTTTCATTTTTGAAAAAAATGAAGAGATTTCTGTTCGACAAGCCTTGTGAGAGAACGACAAGCCATTGGATACGTAGAATAAGTAGATTAATCGGCAAATTTAAGAATTTAGTACTACATGCTAATTTACCTAGAAACATTCTTCGATTGATTCAGACCAATTTGCAACATCTTAAAGTTATAAGAAGACAATTATTGATTTTGAAAAATAAGCGGGTTGGGATGGGGTTAGTAGAAGAATCAAAATTAAGCAATAGGGTTAAATGGGAAAAAATTGTTAATTGCTTCAAAGGAAGAGTATCAACCGGTTTAGTAACTAATTTGACTCATAAAGACGTTAATAGATTTATGGATGATGCGTTTATTTTGTTTCAACGTGAATTAAAGGAAGTACTGAAATCTTTTACCATGGTTAAAGTGAACTCATCATTTTGCGGAGAGTTTATCAAAAAATCATCTGAACGTGAAATTCTAGATTTTAAATATTTCAACACCAAGAATGTAATCATTGATGAAGGAACGGATTTAAAAAGCTGGTTTTTTGAAAACGTGCGTGATGTAATTTTGAATAGTCTTTCGGAATTCCAGGAACGTGATTCAGGATTTGCTCTTGTTAGAATAATTTATTTGGAAATTAATGTTAATAAATTTCAAATCGGTAATGGTTCTTCCTTTATTGCACTACCGAAGGAAATTGAGAAGAAACATGCATGCGTGAATGTTCAAAATAATGATACCGCCTGCTTTTACTGGGCTATTGTTAGTGCGCTTCATCCTGTTAACAAAAATAACAACCGAATCACCTCTTATCCTCATTACAAATCAGTTTTGAATCTCAAAAACTTAGAATCTCCCATGCCGTTGAATCAAATTTCGAAATTTGAAAAAAACAATGATATTTCTGTAAATGTGTATGCTTTGGAACTAATTTCAAAGTCAGATACGGATGATGGTAAACCAAATAATTTCAATATTGTACCAGCTAGGCTAACCAAAGAAAAATTGGTTAGACATGTTAATTTGCTGTTAATTCAAAACAAATACCATCCATCATTAAATGATTACGAGCCACTGCCAACTAATGACAACGATCATGAGGATATAAAATACCATTATTGTTGGATTAAAAATGTATCCCGTCTTGTTTCAAGGCAGTTGAGTAAAAAAAAAAATGCCAAGTATATTTGTGATCGTTGTCTTAATTATTTCTCATCTGAGGTAAAATTGACAGAACATGAAAAGCTGTGTACAAAATTGAATGAATATAAAGTCTCATTCCCAAGTTACAAACATGTCGAATTCAAAAATTTCATTTACAAACAAAAATGTCCCTTCATCATCTATGCGGACTTTGAAAGCCAACTACAAGTAGTCGATCAACACATTTCCATAAATACGCGAAAATATCAAAAACATATAGTTTACAGTGCCGGGTTCTATTTAAAATGTTCCTATGACAATTCTCTTTCATTTTTCAAGAGCTATCGTGGTGCAGATTGTATGGAATGGTTCATCAACGAAATGGTTGAAATATCAAAAGTAATTCATTCAAAAATCCAAAATATTGTTCCCATGATCGAAAAGAAAAGCATCTGCGGTGCAACAAATTGCCATATATGTGAAAAACCTTTTCACAAAAATGATAAGATTGTTCGCGATCATGATCATTTCACTGGCGAATTCAGAGGTTTTGCACATCAAAATTGTAATCTAATTTTCAAAAAGCTTTATGTTGTGCCGATTGTTTTTCAAAATTTATCCGGTTATGATGGACATTTGTTGATAAAAGATCTTGCCAAACGTAGTCGCGTGAGTGTTCTCCCAACCAATAATGAAGTTTATATATCTTTCACCCATTTCGTTGACGAAAACAATCTAAGATTTAGGTACATCGATTCATTCAGATTTTTAGGCGCTTCTCTCGATGATTTACTATCGACAATGAAAAAAAACGATTTTAAAATATTGAGAGAAGAGTTTGCACATCTAGATGAGGCAAAATTTCAATTGCTGACGCGGAAAGGTGTATTTTGTTATGACTATATTGATAGCTTAGAAAAAATGAACGACACCCGATTACCTTCGATTGAACATTTTTACAATAAATTGAATGATTCCAATTTATCAGTCGAAAATTATCAACATGCTCAAACTGTGTGGGAAGCCTTTGGAATCCAAAATTTAGGTGAATATTCAGATTTGTATCTAAAGACTGATATTTTGGGTTTAGCTGATTTATTTGAGAACTTTAGACAAAGTAGCATTCAGACACATAAATTAGATCCAGCATGGTATTATACGATGCCTGGCTTCACATGGGATTGTATGTTGAAGTTTACAGGTTGTAAATTGGAACTTCTTCAAGATATTGATCAAATCATGTTCATTGAGCAGGGAATTCGTGGAGGTATTTCAACTTGTGTTCATAGGTATTCTGAAGCTAATAACAAGTACACCGATGATTACGATGCATCGAAACCATCAAAATTTTTGCTTTATCTAGATGTAAATAATCTGTATGGAAAAGCAATGACTGAACCTCTCCCTTCAGGAGAGTTTGAGTGGATTAGCGATGTATCTAACTTTGATGTTTTGTCAATCCCGGATAATTCACCCATAGGATATATATTGGAAGTTGACGTAAAATATCCCACCGTCACTCACGACTTGCATAGAGATTTTCCATTTTGTCCTGAACATCGAGTTCCACCCGGATCGAAACTATCGAAATTGATGTGTACTCTTTTCGATAAAGAGAATTATGTTGTTCACTATCGAACCTTGAAACAAGCATTAATGAATGGTTTGGAATTGAGTAAAATCCATAGAATTTTAAAATTTCGACAGTCGACATGGTTAAAATCATATATTGAACATAACAATAAATTAAGAACTAACGCGACAACAACATTTGAAAAAAATCTTTTCAAACTATACAATAATGCTGTTTTTGGTAAAACGATGGAGAACATCAGAAATCATCGGGTTATCAAACTGGTGAATAAATGGGATGGACGATATGGGGCAAAGAATCTCATTGCAAGTCATCGATTTCACAATCGAACTATTCTTGACGCCGAACACGATCTTATAGCTATTGAAATGAAAAAGAAAGAATTAGTTTTCACTAAACCTCTGTATATTGGTATGTCCATTCTGGACATTTCCAAAACATACATGTTTGATTTTCATTACGCATATATGCTACCGAAATTGGGTATTGATCGCTGTAAACTTATGTACACTGATACGGATAGCTTCATCTATGAAATTCAGTGTAATGATGTTTATGAAGAGATTATCAAGGCTGATTTACATAAATTTGACACCTCCGACTACTCCCCTAATAACCCTTATAAAATCCCGTTGGTCAACAAAAAAGTTCTAGGACTAATGAAGGATGAAGTTAATGGAGAAATTATTACCCATTTCATTGGTCTTCGATCGAAAATGTACACTTTCAAAATTCAGCATGGACAAAAAGTTGTGAAAAAGGCCAAAGGAGTCAAGTACAACGTTGTAAAAAATAAATTAACGTTTGATGACTACTGGAATTCTCTACGACATTCAAAAATTATCAGCGCCACTCAGCGTTGCATTCGTTCCTATGCTCACAATGTTTACAGCATTGAGCAAAATAAAGTTGCGTTGAGTGCAAACGATGATAAAAGATTTGTACAAGAGAATACCTTTGATACACTTCCCTTTGGACACTATTCAACTTTATAGCGTTTTTCAAATATAATTTCAGGAATAGTATTGGGTAAATTACATTAATCTGTTAATATTATGAATTATTGTAAGATTTTATTATTAGTATTATCGTAAAAGTAATTGTATGTCCCCCAAGTACCTACAATAATGTACTTCCTGAAAATATATGATTTTGAAGTGTCTTTGTGTGTTTAATTTATTCGATTGGATATGCAATGGGAAGCATCATCCATTCGCAATTCCTGCTTCAAACGCCATTAAAAATCGCAGCTCAGCATGGGTATATGGTGAGTATGTCTGTTTTTCAACTTTTTGAATCTAAAATTTTTCCAAATATTTATAGTGACTATGTTTGTTTTTCAATTTTGAATATATCTAAAATCTCCTCATTCGTTAATAAATTATGCTTTTTTCAAATATTGAATCAATAGTACGCGTCATCAACGATTAGCTCAAAAAACTATGAAGAAATCTACATCTCCATCGCAGCTCACCAACGCCATCTAATCATTCTAACAGGGTGTTCCATCAAAAAAAAAAAAAACGCAGCTCATCGACGCCATCTAATCATTCTTATAGCAAACGATTAAAGAATCAAATAGTACGCACCAAACACCTGTCTAGTGGGAATCATTCAACAGGCAACCCTATGACGTCATACACAGCATCATCGATTCGCAATTCCTGACGCAGGGGGGCCCGAATACCCCCGTCCCTCCATCCAAAACTATCCACGAAGCGCAGGGGGGCTCGAATACCCCCTAACAAAACACAGTGGGAATCATTCAACAGGCAACCCTATGACGTCATACACAGCGATTCGCAATTTCTGTCCCCCCATCCCAAACTTGCTAGCAGGGGGGCTCGAATTCCCCCACAACGAAACCACACACACAATACAAGACCAAAACACACCGAAACGGTATCTAAAATCTATATAAATTCCTATGACTCAGGTGGCATAGGTACCCCCGTCCCCCCATCAAACTATCTCCACGAGCAGGGGGGCTCGAGTTCACCCACAACGAAACCACACACAATTTAAGACAAGACCAAAACACACCGCAACTGAACTACAAATCTACATTCTATTTTAGGCACCTTGTTAGCGTATTGGTTTAGACCGTCACGTACAAATCCAAAGGATATGGGTTCGAATCTCGCTATCGGAAAATCTTTTTTCAGACTTAATCTAACCTCCACACCCCCCAATCCCCCCATCCTGAACCCAGGAACCAAGCTATAAAAAATCCCCTGTCAAAGCTGTCATCTGTCAAAGCTGTCATCTGTCAAAGCTGTCAAGATCGAAGCGTTATGTCAACTGTCAAGATCGAGATCGAGCGACGTTGCCAGATGAGCAGTCTTCGAGCGACGTTGCCAGATTCATCAAAAATTCCCTGAAATCTAGGGAAAAGTCAAAAATATGCCTCGCCCACTTGAGCGCTTTGAGGTTATGGTCGAGAAGTGAGCCAGAAGCCTCCCTGTTTATCTACTGAGGGATAATACGATCTCATTTCTTATCACTGTCCGGAGTTATCCATTTATTTTTTTCATTATCAAGATTTACGATTTTTGTGCAGGTGGTCGTACATTCCTCCAATGCTGAAGACAAAGATTATATACACCTTTGCTGAAGCTATTGATGAGATCAAGTTCTCCGCCAAAATATTCGTGTCCGTAACCCGTAACCATGGGTTTACGGTTATCCGATGTTAAAAAAATGTATCTTTATTCCATGATCGAGAGGTAAGGCTCGAACATACCTCACATCTATTCGCGTTCGCAGACTTGCGAGCCAATATAGATGGCAGTGGTTGTCTAAAAACAATCGCTGCACATTTACCCAGATTAGGGTATAGTGCCTAGAGCCTAGAGTTGCATCGGTGATCGGTCGATCCATTGATTAATGACACCCAAGGTTGGTGTCATTAATCAATGGGTCGATCGGTGTGAGTGGTGCCAGCTGCCTTACTTGCCTTACTGATACTGATTAGTCCAATTTCGAAACGAAACCGGTATAAGGAGGGCATCACTCATAAAAAAGTGAATATAATTATTTTAATCACTTTTCTATGGGCACTACTGACATGGATGTAACTCTGGACATTTATCACGGTTCTGTATACCACCAATAACCTTTCCGTTTAACATCGGATAACCGTAAAACAATGTATCTTTATATTTGGGATGTTGAGTCATCTACAGTCACTGAAAATTATTATTTACAACTATCAAACTGACATTATCACTAGTTAATTAGTAGTACTAGTGAAACTAGTTCAATTTCGAGAACAAAAAGTTGAACACTTAGGTTTTTACTTCGATATTCAGATTTTCTTGCAACCCATCCCACTCTTCCAAAATTCAATACTTACAACTGTAGACCCAACCGCATCATAATCATAGAAAAGAGTAGGTATTGATTCTTTTTCCTATGATCATAATGATCGCTCTAAATATTACCACGTGGTCCCGTACGCACATTTTGGCTCCGAGGTTCATCTGTTGCTTCGACTTTGTTTAATTTCTTTTTTCGTCACATAAAGGATCAAAATAACTCCGTTTCTACGGTATCGTAATTTCCAAATTTGACGTGAACATTTTTTTCAATAAAGGATTTTTTTGAAATTCTTATAACAAAAATTTCAAGATTGCCAAAGTCACACTTAGAATTTTTGATGTTTTCATGTTTCATATTTATTGAAAATTCCTTAAAAATGTTTGAACCAACGCATCGTAACGGTTTGATGTTTGATGTGAACATTTTCCAAGAAATCTTCAAAATTTCAGAACTAAATAGCTTGTCTGACTTAAACATGCAATAAAAAAATCCTTGGACTTCTTCTGTGTAAAATTTCAACTCAAAGAAATTATGTCTTGTCAAAACTACACTTGGAACTTTTGAGCTAAGATTTCACCCCAACGTTCAACGTTAATCAATTACAGCTGATCGACAGATCGACAATCACATTAACTAATTGCACCAACAAATTAACCATTCAGTCTATCAGCAATGTTCGGTGCAACAACAGTTCTCAAATCAATCAACCCCTTCTTCACTATTCTCGGCCTCATGCCTCTTTACGACTTCAAAAACCAACTCCTTTCCAGAGTCATCTTGTACAGACTTTATTCAACCACCCTCATAATAATCTTATCAACCATAGCCATAATCGCTGAGTACCTACGGCTACCGTTCATCACCCGCTACGACCAAAACAACCCCCTCATGTTCATACTACTGGAAATCAGCCAGACTGGCTTGGGTTTCACCAACATCGTCTACATGATACTCCGCTCATGTCTGAAGGGCCCACAATGGGCGAAACTCTTTCAAATGCTGCATACGCTAGACATCAACCTAGAGCTGGATGTTCAGAGAAAATTGCCATGTAAACCAATGGCGAAGCTGATGATTAAGCAACTTGCTACCCACCTGTGCAGCTTTGTAACTGTGTACATGTGGAGCGGCATGGATCCCCCGTGTTTCCTGTTGTTCAGAGCCATCAACTTGTTCTACAACGGCATTTTAACTGTGCTCTTAGCGGACATTGCCCTGATATTCCACAATATCCTAAAAGCCATTGGAGGGAGGTTGAGATCTGGTAACGTCCGTGAGGTTCGAAACCTCCTGCTGCACCTCCAGCTTTGCATGGATGTTGTTGATGACCTTTTCGGCCTGAGTATCGGACTCGTTTTTGCGTTTTACTGGGCAAGGGCTTTGATGGTGTTCCTTATAGGTTACAACGTTATTATGACTCGGCGGTACTTCACCATGGCCTTGGCCCCTGTGCAGATAGAGTCCCTAGTCCTGCAAGGTTTATTCTTGGTAAGGATTTGTTTCATGATATGACAACATCGCAACGACCTAATCGATAGTTTGCTCCGTGCAGATTGCTTCGTGCAACGTTGCCATTGCTCAACAAATTTGGGGAAATACTGATTTTGATGGATAACATTCTATTTAAAGTTCAGTTTTTATTTAAAGTTAAAGTGACAGATCAAAATTGTAGGTTAAAGGTTGGCAAACATGTTTTATTACGATAGTCATGAATTGAACTGCGATTCGTTTTATTTGGCTATGTACAAAATGTAATTGATTTGACTGGAAAAAACGTTGGAGAATAGAGAGTGATGATAATTTTGGAATTGATGATAAAAATCCTTCTTTTATCGATAAAATCAAGTCTATTATCAAATATTTTATCTTTTCATTTCAATTAGCGAGCACTATATGTCATTTTTGTTATTTTGCCAACCTTCAACCTCCAATTTTGATCTGTCACTGTAACTTTAAATAAAAAACGAACTGTATTAGTCTAAGATCCGGTAGTAGAAATATCTACCCTCATCAGTTATTTGATTATGATAAAGATTATATGTTAGATAATTTGTTCATCGATAAATCGCGCATGGGTTGCCTAGCAAAATCACGGGCCTTTCACTGTTGAATAATATTCACTTGGATTGATTTTTTTTGACCAACTTCCCTCATTTGTTATTTATGAAAATCGATCATTGGTCAAAAGAAAATTGCACAAGGAATTGGAAAAATATAGGTTGCCTACTCTCCTTTGGGTACAACTATAAGGTTGCCAGGTACAAACAGGTGGACAGGCGTTGAAAATATACCCTCATCTGTTATTCGATTGATTTTTTTTTTGTAGAAAGCTTATTTAATTCCCTATCGAACAGTATAAGGTTGCCTGATCAAAAGTGTGTCCCATCCATGGTTGCGTAATGTCAAAGTTTAGTTTTTGATTACTTCAAATAACTTTTGAAATATTATTATTATTGTTATTTGGTTAAGATTTGGTATGTAAGGGTGGTTGGACACGCAAAATTCAAATCTTGCCTTGGTATGGTTCTTACTAGTAGAGGGCGCCACTTATACACCTTTTCACTCTTTCAAATATTCATAACTTTTTGGTACACACCCGTATATTCTTTTTAATTTGAAAAAGTTTTTTCTCCGTTCTTTTTACACAAAAAGGTACACTTTGTAGAAGTGGTTGAGAGTAACCTTTTCAAGATATTTACACTTAAAGTAAAGCATGCAATGTGGTCTTCAATGGCAAATTTTGAAAATAAACATGAGGGGCTTTGAAAACGGCGCGGCGTTATCATAATAATTTTGACAGTTTGATTCAATGTTCAATGTTTCTTGATAAAAAAAATATAATTTTATATTTGTTTTAACTTCTTTTATCATTTTTGTGTTATTTTTTTAATTTTTTCTTGTTTTTTTTTTTTTTAAATAAGAAACATTGAATATTGAGTCACTTCTCAAAATTACCATGACAACGGCGTTTTCAAAGCCACCTATTAGTATAGGTACGTATGGGGATCTCGAAAACCGTAATAGATACAATAAATTCATTCAAATGAGGACAAAGTTGCGTATTTTGATGCTCAACAAAATGCCGTTTTTGAAAGCCAAGAAATTCCGACTACTTACGTCTGAAATAATCCGAAAAAAAACAAAATTTTTCAAAATCCTTCTCATTTTTTTTTGACCATTCTCTTCTTCTCATGCTGATCATGGAGTAACTGCAAACCCACTATTCCCTTTATTTTGAATTAATTGCCTTTAAGGTGTCAAAAATCAAATCCAAAAAATCCAGGACCGTATTTAAAAAAACAATGTTGATGATAGCTGCTCATAGACGAAACGTTGGTTCAATTTAATAACGCTATCTTGTGAAGAGCAAAAATTGGCAATGAAAAAGTTCACTTTATTTAAAAAAAAATTTTCAAATGAGGTCACAAAAAAATGAGAACGATTTTGAAAAATTTCGGTTTTTTTGGATATTTCGGACGTAGTCGGAATTTCCTGACTTTCAAAACGGCATTTTGTTGAGCATCAAAATACGCAACTTTGTCCTCATTTGAATGAATTTGTATCTATTACGGTTTTCGAGATCCCCATACTTAGCCTCGAATTTGTAGCACCCTGTATATTTCTAATACCGTATCTCGAACTGATAGGTGGCTTTGAAAACGCCGTTGTCATGGTAATTTTGAGAAGTGACTCAATATTCAATGTTTCTTATTAAAAAAAAATCAAGAAAAAATGGAAAAAATAAAAAAATAATATAATGATAAAAAAAGTTAAAAAAATAAATGCTCGAATAAATGAAATTAGATTGTTTTTTTTTATCAAGAAACCTTGAATAATAGATGAAACTTTCAAAAGTCTATTTTGAAAATTTGCCATTGAAAGACACATTGCATGCTTTACTTTAATTGTAAATATATTGAAAAAGGTTACTCCCAGCCACTTCTACAAAGTATACCTTTTTTGTGTAAAAAGGATGGAGAAAACACTTTTTCATTTTGAAAAGAATGTACGGGTGTGTACCAAGAAGTTATGACTATTTGAATGAATGAAAAGGTGTATAGGTGGCGCCCCCTACTAGTAAGAACTATACCAAGGCAAGATTTGAATTTTGCGTGTCCAACCATACCAAATCTCAACCAAAAAACTTCATTATTTCAAAAGTTATTTGAAGAAATCAAAAATTTAAATTCAACTTTGACATTAGGCAACCATGGATGGGACACACTTTTGATCAGGCAACCTTATTCTGTTCGATAGGAAATTAAATAAGCTTTCTTCAAACAAAAAATTGATCGAATAACAGATGAGGGTATATTTTCAACGCCTGTCCACCTGTTTGTACCTGGCAACCTTATAGTTGTACCCAAAGGAAAGTAGGCAAACTATATTTTTCCAATTCTTTGTGCAATTTTTTTTTGACCAATGATCGATTTTTATCAATAACAAATCAGGGCAGCTGATCAAAAAAAATCAATCCAAGTGAATATTATTCAGTGAAATATATAACAGTGAAGGCCCGTGATTTCGCTAGGCAACCCATGCCCGATTTATCGATGAACAAATTATCTAAAATATAATCTCTATCATAATTAAATGACAGATGAGGGTAGATATTTCTAATACCGGATCTCGTACTATATGTATGTAGTGAATGATAGTATTTTGGCAATATTTTTTTCAAAAAAAATTGAGCTTGTGAACGTTTAATTTTTGTTATTTTCCATAATTTTCTAGGGGTCCGGTAAACTTTAGTCCGGCACGAGAATCAATATATTTTTTATCAAGGTGAAGAGAGTGGTTCATATAGAATAAATATCAAGCATAAAATTTGCGAATGATGAATTTTTCTTAGTTCAAATTTTATTTGAAAGCTCTCTCGAATCCAGTGCTAAAACTCCCTTATCTGACAGCTTTGTCACAGACTCCAAGGCAATGTTGTATTTAGAGTATCAAGATGTTTAACCAAAACTAACCCAAACTCACCCCAATTAACCCAAACTAGGCCAGACTAATCCTAACTACAACAAACTCTTGTTTGACGGCAGACAGACAACCTGGCGCATGCGACTTGGCAACACTGCCAGCCGTAAGTCAAGCGTTGTCATGTCAACGATCAGCCACCTCCTACGCCTGACCTACGTCATGAAAGGCTGAAAGCTGTAACATACAGCAAATGCCAAACAACTTTCGATCTACGTCATAATTGCCACCAACCACGTTGCTATGAAGTTTGCTGGTGGTCAAATTTGATCACCAGCAAATCACATAATAACTCGCTTGGTGGCGATAATGACGTGAATCGAAAGTTGTTTGGCATTTGCTGTAAAGGAGTCTTAGCACTGGATTCGAGAGAGCTTTCAAATAAAATTTGAACTAAAAAACATTCATCATCCGCAAATGTTATGCTCGTAGTTAGTCAATATGAACCGCTCTCTCCACTTAAACCAAAAATATATCAATTCTCGTGCCGGACTAAAGTTTACTAGAACCTTTTCTGGGATTCGTTAAACATTTTCGTATGAACTTTTTCAAATAAATAAAATAATCTTTCAATCTCTTGTTTGTTTATGATGAAATTTTGAACGTTTTGATAATGATTATACTATGTATATCTTGTCGAGGTTACACTTGAAATTTTTACTTTTTCAGGATTCATAATTTTAAAATTCGTAAAAAATTTCAAAACGGTTTAAAATTATAGGTGGTCAAATGATTAGCACTTATGTTTGTTCATAATTAAGTAGCAAAAAATCCTCAAACATGTTTGAAATTAATAATCTTTGAATGACAGAAATTTGAAGACGAAATTTCAAACGGCCTGAGAATTTTAGTTTGTGAAATTCACACTTGGAATTTTTCTGTTTTCATATTCAAACATTTTCGAAAATTCGTCAAAACTGTTTAAATTAACGTGAACGTTTAAAGTTAGCATTTCCCAATGAAGGAATCTTTTTTTTTTTCTAGTGAAACTTCAAAATTTCAAACCATTTTAAAATTACACTTTTGTAAAGATTTCATTTTTTGGAATTTCAATTTTTTCATTGTTTCATTAAAAGGTTTTTCCATGGGTTGCCGCGTCTGTGTGCCACGGTGTTACCATGGAATGCGACAAATTGTCCAGGACATGTCAGAGATTACTAGACGGGAACGTGGATATGGAGGTGAGGATAGAGCTGCAGGATTGCATGCAGCAGATCTCCATGAAGAAGTTGAACTTCTCCTTGTCAGGCATAAGAGTGGATAGGAAGTTGATTCTGATGCACGCAGGAGCAATAGGGAGCTACCTTGTTGTGATTGTACAGTTTTTTAAGTAAATTTATTTCAAATTCCAGTTGTCTTATAAATCCATTGCCGGAAGTAGGCCACTGGTGAGTATATTCCTGGATACAGGCCACATTGGCCCGTGTAGTTGGTCCAGATGTAGCTGATAACGCCGAACTGCTTACCTTGGTACAAAAGGGGGCCCCCATAGTCACCGGTGCAGTAGTATGCGGACTCAACCCCACGAGCACACTTCATAACCTACAACCACACCATCAGATACATCGTGACATAAGTAAACCTACCGCTTGGTTCTCAGGGTACCAGCCATCCCACACAGTACTGGATGCGCAGTACCTGTCGGTCAAAAGTAGCACTTCAGCCTGTTGCAGCTCAGTTCTTACAAGGTCCGGATAAAGGGAGGCGTTGCCCCAGCCTAATTAATATTAGTTTAGTTATACATGCGCACTTGAGCTTACCTAAAATAGTTGCGGTTTTGTTGACAGGCCATGGCTCATCCAGTACAGGCAGTTCCACTGGCAGTACGTTTTTGTTAAACGTTATGGGTTCGCTCAAGTGAATCAGTGCAAGATCGTGGTGGTAAGGGGGTATATCAACCCCCCAAGGGTTGAGGAGGACATCGTCAATTTTTATTTGGGTTTGGTTGTCTACAGCCCCACAGTCGCCCTCCAGTGACGTGTTGCCAAATCTGGGGAATTATTAAAATTACTCTTCGATCTGCTCTCTTATTACATAATTTTTAAAAATTCATAGTAAAGTTTAGAACTAACTGAGGTGGTTTGAAGTGAACATTTTTCAATAAGGAAATCTTCGAAATTCAAAATTCAAACGGTTTGAAGATCACAGCTTGTCAAATTCACTTGCGCGATTTTGCACTTTTTAGGTTTCATAATTCTTCAAAAATTTTAAAAATAAATAACGTACGGACTTGAAGCTTGAATTGAAGATTTTTCAATAAAGGGATATTTGAACTTCTTATAGGTAAGTGAAATTTCAAACGATTCGACAATAATAGCTGTTCAAATTTGAAATGAACCAACCTGAATTTCAAGAAGACATTTATTTGGTTTGAAAATTACATAGAGCTTGTCAAATTTGCACTTGGAATTTTGCTGTTTTCATGTTACATAATTTCAACTTTTTTATTTTTTATTCAAGAACTGACTTTCGAGTGATCATTTTTCAATAAAACTATCTGAGCTTCTTGTCACTGATATTTCAAGACAAAATGATTTAAAACGGTTTGAAAGTTATACCTTGCCAATTTACACTTACTTGATGTAACCGAAGAATGCACGGGAGTAGCAGGGTTGACCCGTTATAACCCATCGTTTACCTATAATGGTACCGCCGCAGATATGGCAGTTGTTCCAACCTCTGACGGATACCATGAATGGGTACTGCCCATGTTGAGCTGGTTGTCCCCCTGTAATTGCCGACACTTCGGCGAAGGCAATGCTTACCAGCACCAAGCACCACATTTTCCATACTGATTGATGAGTTGGATGTTGTTTTATCAATCATTATTGATAAGATTGATCGTGATAAATCGGGAACTCGTGAGTTGCCTAGAAACGAGAATCGATTAAATATGACAAAATGTCGTCGCTTCGTAAACAACTCAAACGTGTGCCCAAGCCTTTCAACTCAATTTTGGAAAATGGCAATAAAGCCGATTATTTTGTGGGCCTCTCTGTGGAAAAGCCGGAGAAATTGTCACCTATGGAGATGGAGTTGAGGATTCAAGCTGACAGGGTTATTTTTTCCCTTAACAAGGCTATTTCGGTGTTAAGTGTGATGGTAAGTGAACGAATTATTTTAAAATCATGTAATCACATAAATCCTTGGATCTCGTCAAAACTTCCAGAGATAAAATGATCACGACAATCTAGAAAGTTTGTATGATCAAATTTCCCACAATATGACGCAAGATTCATTATAATTCGCAAATCAGCCGTTCCAAAAAAAAAAATTGGGATTTTCCATATTTAGAAAAAAGCTCGAGATTTGCAGATGTTTGATGTTTTGTTTTTCATCTTATAAGGCTAATTTTTTTTTCTGATATACCGTGATGGAATTCACGTTATTTTTTTTTGAGTGCGCTATCATTCCGTATTTTATTTGGATTATTATTAAAATTGGTAATTTTTCATACCAAATTGGTCATTTTTCAGTTTACAGACAATTCAATTACAGGATTAAAATAACTACCTACTTACTGATTCTCAAGAGCATCCGGAATAAGATTTATATATTCACATGCTGCGCAAATGTTCATAAACATTAAAAAACAAATATTTATTTTTGACATGTTTTCCTTGCCCTCAAATAATTATTCCAGTTTTTGCCAATTGTGTAGAAAACGTGTGCCTTAATTTTATTTTATTGAAACAACAAGCACATTCTAGTGTCTTTAAGGATTGCAAATCTACGGGTGGAGGCACCGGTGGGGAGATTTTTTTTCTTAGGTTAGATTGGTTTAGTTTGGGTTAGTTTTGGTTAGTTTGAGTTAGTTTCTCTGGCATTATTATTATAGATACGTTTTTTTATAATAAAAATCAAATATAACATAATTTCTTCCCTCCGCCAGTAAATTGGCAATCCTTAAAGAAACTAGGATGTGACTATATTATAAGAAAATTTGAAAAACTTAAAAAAATAGCAGAAAACCGTATTAGCAATTGTCACCCAAAAAAGACAGTGAAATGTGAGTTTGGGTTAGTTTGGGTTAGTGATTCACAGTAAATTAATCAAAAATTTGGGTTTTCTTTACGATTTTTGCGCTTTTCTCTAATCTCTACCCACCCAACACCCCTATTCGCTCCCAGCCCCTTAACGTGAGATTGTCACATAACCACACATTTGCGCATCATTTCAATGGTTGCAAACACCTTCTAGAAGGGTCT
Organism: Orchestes rusci; assembly: GCA_958502075.1. Lineage (NCBI taxonomy): Eukaryota > Metazoa > Arthropoda > Insecta > Coleoptera > Curculionidae > Orchestes > Orchestes rusci. The sequence continues at coordinate 13,121,877 of OY293309.1, read as the reverse complement.
AAATGAAGGTGATGCAAAGAGAAAATAAAGATTTCTTCTTTGAGTAATAATTAAGCGATAAATATGACTTCTATGTTTGATGAAGATGTTTAAAGTTTCTACCGCAGGGGTTGGTTATAGAATTATCAATTTTCATACTTTTTCAAATGACTTGAAATTTTATGTTTTCTATGTACTCAATATTTGAAAGTTCTCAAAATAACGAAAAATATACTGAATAAAAAATAAAAAATAAAACGCAAATTTCAGCAAGTGTGATATGATGATCGAAAATGGGCGGAGCCAAAACAATCTTCACCCACTCTCCTTTTCTCATTACAGTCATATACGCCACATGGAGATAAATCATGTAGGTATTCTGTGACGTTAAACTAATCCTTCATATTTCCAAAAAATGTGCAAATTGTTCATTGGAAAGAAGAAACGCATTTGGAGAAAAAAATCCGTGTAGTCAAATTAACGAATAGATAAATGGGGGGGGGGTGTAGAGTGCGTCCAGGAGAAGAGCCAAAAAGTGGGGGCGGCTCTTGAAAGGGCCCATTTTTCAGTTTTTCACTTATGTTTCGAAAACGATGCATCGTATACTAAAATACAAAAATAAAGCTGATAAAATGATCTACAACTTTTGTATTTAACTTTTTTTTGAATTAACAACCGTTTGTAAGCTACGCGCTCATGAATGAAACCACAAAACAAATGGAATATTAAAGAATCAACTGTTTAAAAGTACTCTTCTGAGTACAAGTACAGATTCGTATAGTTTTGTAACTCTGGCTATACAGAGGGTGTGTTCAAAAAGAAGACCGAACGTAATTTTTCCTTTTTTTTAATAGCCTCCGTATAGGCCTAGAGTAACAAACCTATACGAAACTGTACTCGTCCTTCATAGTCCTAAATAGTTCATTCATTAAAATTTATCTATAATCATATCGATATTACAATAATTAAAAATAATTTCTTTTCAAATAATTTTTGACCATATCAATTTGTATGCCTTTACTCCCGCGCCCCTTCTGATTCTAATCCTACAGGATTAGAATCAAAACTAACCCAAAATAACCCAAACTAACCGATTTATCATGAAAGGAGAGATGAAAGCCTAATTATGATGATGAGTTCTTCGGTGATGACGTGGCGAAACGTAATCTTGTGTAAATAGTAGAATTTAGAAATGGGTATAGATAAAGATTTAGATTTTAGATTTAAAATTGGCTTGTATCTTATGTGTATATGTCTCGGTATATGTATATTATTATATGTATTGAAAAACGGTTGTGACGTTGTTCTACAGCTCCTGTAGCTTTTGGAATTAATAAACGATTATCTATCTATCTATCTATCTATCTATGAAATGATATAACCAATACCCCCTGGAATATAATAAAGGTCAGCGGCCAGAGTGCTGATCGCGTGACGTCATGTTTAGTAGATCGTTATCATATGACGGTTTCGACTGGCTGGAATGTTTTCGGCTCGCTCGCTCCGCGATCCGCGATCATGCAATTGATCCGCTCCAGATCAGCACTAGCTCGGAGTCAGTTCAAAACTAGCAACAAGCAATATTAAGTAGAACTGCCTGCGAGTGGATCGACTTTCCTGTCGAAATCGACTGGGGCTCTGTGAACTGTCAGAACTCAGCTAATTTGTTTTTCTCAACTTCAACCTCGTAACGTGGCGGTTAAATGCATGGAGGCAAAGTTGCGCAATTTTAGTATCAACAAAATGGCGTACCGACGCTTGTGATTTTTGTGATATTTTCGCTAAATTCCTAGCAGAGCACCACGAATTATGAAATATGGAAGATATTTTGGTCCAAATTGGACCAGATTCAGACTACCAAATGTAAGGTTTACATCTAATTTCACGTCCGCTTGGCAAACGGGAATCATAATAATATGTTACCATCTACATAGAATTTGTGTTCAAAGTTACCTTTTACGCCAAAATCAATGTGGATGGTAGTACATAATTCTTGTTTGACAAGCGGAAATCTGTCACTTCCACTTCGAAGTTGATTCGAAGTAAATAATCAAATGTAACTCAGGCAAAACCACGCGTATCATGGGCAAAACACCGACTGGAATGATAAACAGCTGATCTCCATCAACATCAATAACACTGTTGCCAAGCTGTAAAACATAGGATCAGTTTTTCTTGGATATTTAATAAAAAGACAAGAATCTTACAATTCCAGTGCAACTGTAGTCATTTTTAACAATTTAAATTGTACTTTGTATGTTTCACGATTTCTTTGTAATAATTAAATGATACTGTATATCAATATGACAACATGAGAAAATAACCGACGGTTATCAAGCCAACGTTAAGGATCCGTGGATAACGTAACACGTTATCGGTTAATAACCGATTCGGTTATTTCCAGACATCTGCGCAAGCTCAGAATAACCGGCAACGTTAATAACGGGTCAAATAAGAGCTTCAAAAACTCCCTAATCACTAAATAACGACCGAGAGTGAAAAATACGCGCTGTTGCCAAGTTTTCCTTTTTCATTTATTTTTCTTTTTCGTTTTGGCGCCATTTTATTGATGTATATTCAGATGTCCATCATGCCGCCATATCTAAAATATCGTTTAAAAAGTAACGCTCCTGCCCATATGGCTGCTCTTGCCCGAGTAAAAAGGTACGCTCCTGCCCAGCGTAGCCGGTGGATGTTCTCTTCAATATCGTTTAAAAAGTAACGCTCCTGCCCATATGGCTGCTCCTGCCCGAGTAAAAAGGTACGCTACTGCCCAGCGTAGCCGGTGGATGTTCTCTTAAATATAGTTTAAAAAGTACCGCTTCTGCCCATATTATTATGGCTGCTCCTGCCCGAGTAAAAAGGTACGCTCCTGCCCAGCCTAGCCGGTGGATGTTCTCTTGAATATCGTTTAAAAAGTAACGCTCCTGCCCATATGGCTGCTCCTGCCCGAGTAAAGAGGTACGCTACTGCCCAGCGTAGCCGGTGGATGTTCTCTTAAATATCAATCAAAAAGTACCGCTCCTGCCCATATTATTATGGCTGTGCCTGCCCGAGTAAAAAGGTACGCTCCTGCCCAGCGTAGCCGGTGGATGTTCTCTTGAATATCGTTCAAAAAGTAACGCTCCTGCCCATATGACTGCTCCTGCCCGAGTAAAAAGTACGCTACTGCCCAGCGTAGCCGGTGGATGTTCTCTTAAATATCGTTTAAAAAGTGACGCTCCTGCCCATATGGCTGCTCCTGCCCGCGTAAAAAGGTACGCTCCTGCCCAGCGTAGCCGGTGGATGTTCTCTTAAATATCGTTTAAAAAGTAACGCTCCTGCCCATATGGCTGCTCCTGCCCGAGTAAAAAGGTACGCTACTGCCCAGCGTAGCCGGTGGATGTTCTCTTTCAAATAGCGTTTAAAAAGTAACGCTCCTGCCCATATGGCTGCTTCTGCCCGAGTAAAAAGAAACGCTCCTGCCCAGCGTAGCCGGTGGATGTTGTCTTGAATATCGTTTAAAAAGTAACGCTCCTGCCCAAATGGCTGCTCTTGCCCGAGTAAAAAGGTACGCTACTGCCCAGCGTAGCCGGTGGATATTCTCTTAAATATCGTTTAAAAAGTAACGCTCCTGTCCATATGGCTGCTCCTGCCCGAGTAAAAAGGTACGCTACTGCCCAGCGTGGCCGGTGGATGTTCTCTTTTAAATATCGTTTAAAAAGTAACGCTCCTGCCCATATGGCTGCTCCTGCCCGAGTAAAAAGGTACGCTACTGCCCAGCGTAGCCGGTGGATGTTCTCTTGAATATCGTTCAAAAAGTAACGCTCCTGTCCATATGGCTGCTCCTGCCCGAGTAAAAAGGTACGCTACTGCCCAGCGTGGCTGGTGGATGTTCTCTTGAATATCGTTTGAAAAGTAACGCTCCTGCCCATATGGCTGCTCCTACCCGAGTAAAAAAGTGCGCTCCTGCCCAGCGTAGCCGGTGGATGTTCTCTTAAATATCGTTTAAAAAGTAACGCTCCTGCCCATATGGCTGCTCCTGCCCGAGTAAAAAGGTACGCTCCTGCCCAGCGTAGCCGGTGGATGTTCTCTTGAATATCGTTTAAAAAGTAACGCTCCTGCCCATATGGCTGCTTCTGCCTGAGTAAAAAGGTACGCTACTGCCCAGCGTAGCCGGTGGATGTTCTCTTAAATATCGTTTAAAAAGTAACGCTCCAGTCCATATGGCTGCTCCTGCCCGAGTAAAAAGGTACGCTACTGCCCAGCGTAGCCGGTGAATGTTCTCTTAAATATCGTTTAAAAAGTAACGCTCCCGCCCATATGGCTGCTTCTGCCCGAGTGAAAAGGTACGCTCCTGCCCAGCGTAGCCGGTGGATGTTCTCTTGAATATCGTTTGAAAAGTAACGCTCCTGCCCATATGGCCGCTCCTGCCCGAGTAAAAAGGTACGCTCCTGCCCAGCGTAGCCGGTGGATGTTCTCTTGAATATCGTTTAAAAAGTAACGCTCCTGCCCATATGGCTGCTCCTGCCCGAGTAAAAAGGGACCCTACTGCCCAGCGTAGCCGGTGGATGTTCTCTTGAATATTCTTTAAAAAGTAACGCTCCTGCCCATATGGCTGCTTCTGCCCGAGTAAAAAGGTACGCTACTGCCCAGCGTAGTCGGTGGATGTTCTCTTTCAAATATCGTTTAAAAAGTAACGCCCCTGCCCATATTGCTGCTCCTGCCCGAGTAAAAGGTATGCTCCTGCCCAGCGTAGCCGGTGGATGTTATCTTGAATATCGTTTAAAAAGTAACGCTCCTGCCCATATGGCTGCTCCTGCCCGAGTAAAAAGGTACGCTACTGCCCAGCGTAGCCGGTGGATGTTCTCTTTCAAATATCGTTTAAAAAGTAACGCTCCTTCCAATATGGCTGCTCCTGCCCAGCGTAGCCGGTGGATGTTCTCTTGAATATCGTTTAACAAGTAACGCTCCTGCCCATATGGCTGCTCCTGCCCGAGTAAAAAGGTACGCTACTGCCCAGCGTAGCCGGTGGATGTTCTCTTTCAAATATCGTTTAAAAAGTAACGCTCCTTCCCATAAGGCTGCTCCTGCCCGAGTGAAAAGGTATGCTCCTGCCCAGCGTAGCCGGTGGATGTTCTCTTGAATATCGTTTAAAAAGTAACGCTCCTGCCCATATGGTTGCTCCTGCCCGAGTAAAAAGGTACGCTACTGCCCAGCGTAGCCGGTGGATGTTCTCTTGAATATCGTTTAAAAAGTGACGCTCCTGTCCATATGGCTGCTCCTGCCCGAGTAAAAAGGTACGCTACTGCCCAGCGTGGCCGGTGGATGTTCTCTTTTAAATATCGTTTAAAAAGTAACGCTCCTGCCCATATGGCTGCTCCTGCCCGAGTAAAAAGGTACGCTACTGCCCAGCGTAGCTGGTGGATGTTCTCTTAAATATCGTTTAAAAAGTAACGCTGCTGCCCATATGGCTGCTCCTGCCCGAGTATAAAAGTACGCTCCTGCCCAGCGTAGACGGTGGATGTTCTCTTGAATATCGTTTGAAAAGTAACGCTCCTGCCCATATGGCTGCTCCTGCCCGAGTAAAAAGGTACGCTACTGCCCAGCGTAGCCGGTGGATGTTCTCTTTCAAATATCGTTTAAAAAGTAACGCTCCTTCCCATATGGCTGCTCCTGCCCGAGTGAAAAGGTACGCTACTGCCCAGCGTGGCCGGTGGATGTTCTCTTTTGAATATCGTTCAAAAAGTAACGCTCCTGCCCATATGGCTGCTCCTGCCCGAGTAAAAAGGTACGCTACTGCCCAGCGTAGCTGGTGGATGTTCTCTTAAATATCGTTTAAAAAGTAACGCTCCTGCCCATATGGCTGCTCCTGCCCGAGTATAAAAGTACGCTCCTGTCCAGCGTAGACGGTGGATGTTCTCTTAAATTTCGTTTGAAAAGTAACGCTCCTGCCCATATGGCCGCTCCTGCCCGAGTAAAAAGGTACGCTCCTGCCCAGCGAAGCCGGTGGATGTTGTCCTAAATATCGTTTAAAAAGTAACGCTTCTGCCCATATGGCTGCTCCTGCCCGAGTAAAAAGGTACCTTACTGCCCAGCGTAGCCGGTGGATGTTCTCTTGAATAGCGTTTAAAAAGTAACGCTCCTGCCCATATGGCTGCTTCTGCCAGAGTAAAAAGGTACGCTACTGCCCAGCGTGGCCGGTCGATGTTCTTTTTCAAATATTGTTTAAAAAGTAACGCTCCTGCCCATATGGCTGCTCCTGCCCGAGTGAAAAGGTACGCTACTGCCCAGCGTAGCCGGTGGATGTTCTCTTGAATATCGTTTAAAAAGTAACGCTCCTGCCCATATGGCTGCTCCTGCCGGAGTTAAAAGGTACGCTACTGCCCAGCGTAGCCGGTGGATGTTCTCTTAAATATCGTTTAAAAAGTAACGCTCCTGTCCATATGGCTGCTCCTGCCCGAGTAAAAAGGTACGCCACTGCCCAGCGTGGCCGGTGGATGTTCTCTTTTAAATATCGTCCAAAAAGTAACGCTCCTGCCCATATGGCTGCTCCTGCCCGAGTAAAAAGGTACGCTACTGCCCAGCGTGGCCGGTGGATGTTCTCTCTTGAATATCGTTTTAAAAGTAACGCTCCTGCCCATATGGCTGCTCCTGCCCGAGTAAAAAAGTACGCTCCTGCCCAGCGTAGCCGGTGGATGTTGTCTTAAATATCGTTTAAAAAGTAACGCTCCCGCCCATATGGCTGCTCCTGCCCGAGTAAAAAGGTACGCTACTGCCCAGCGTGGCCGGTGGATGTTCTCTCTTGAATATCGTTTTAAAAGTAACGCTCCTGCCCATATGGCTGCTCCTGCCCGAGTTAAAAGGTACGCTACTGCCCAGCGTAGCCGGTGGATGTTCTCTTAAATATCGTTTAAAAAGTAACGCTCCTGCTCATATGGCTGCTCCTGCTTGAGTAAAAAGGTACCCTACTGCCCAGCGTAGCCGGTGGATGTTCTCTTGAATATCGTTTAAAAAGTAACGCTCCTGCCCATATGGCTGCTCCTGCCCGAGTAAAAAGGTACGCTCCTGCCCAGCGAAGCCGGTGGATGTTCTCTTGAATATCGTTTAAAAAGTAACGCTCCTGCCCATATGGCTGCTCTTGCCCGAGTAAAAAGGTACGCTCCTGCCCAGCGGAGCCGGTGGATGTTCTCTTAAATATCGTTTAAAAAGTAACGCCCCTGCCCATATGGCTGCTCCTGCCCGATTAAAAAGGTACGCTCCTGCCCAGCGTAGCCGGTGGATGTTCTCTTGAATATCGTTCAAAAAGTAACGCACCTGCCCATATGGCCGCTCCTGCTGGAGTTAAAAGGTACGCTACTGCCCAGCGTAGCCGGTGGATGTTCTCTTAAATATCGTTTAAAAAGTAACGCTCCTGCCCATATGGCTGCTTCTGCGCTAGTAAAAAGGTACGCTCCTGCCCAGCGTAGCCGGTGCATGTTCTCTTAAATATTGTTTAAAAAGTAACGCTCCTGCCCATATGGTTGTTTTTTTTACTGATTTATTATGTTTGTCATAGTTCATAGTATATTAAAATATAGAGACAAAAACTATTGCATTCGTTTTTAAGAAGTTTGGGTAGGTTTGGCAACATTGCCTGTTTGTTCTTATATGTAGCTTGTATGGATTGTAACAATGTGACAAAGCTGTCATTTAAGGGAGTTTTTCTGACTGAATCCTGATAAAATTTTAATTTGTTATGGGATTTTTTTTTTGGTAAAAGCTATTAATCCGGCATTTTTTCTAGTTGAAATTGCTCTATAAACCCAAAACTATGCTCAAAAATTGAAAAAATTCATTAATGTGTGGATGTCTAATCTTTACAAGACCCGAAAATTCAAAATACATTTACCATTCACGTGCCAGATTTAATTATCAGGAATAAAAAATGAATATACCCAGACTCTAAACTGAATAAATTGAGTAGATTTGTTACTTGGTACTTTCCTCGCAGAAAACTAGTAGTTCAGTAGACTAAACTTACGATTTGTGATTTTAATTCTGTTCCAAATTGTACCATATAAAAAAAAATGATTAAATAATAAAAAAATAAAATGAATAGAGCAATTATCAATTTGAAGTTAGGCACAATAAATATTACCCTTACTTCTGACTTTGGAATAAATTCAGTATAACAAAGACTACATGATTATCCATTGCGATGGAAACAACTTTCCTCATCAGATCTTCATGAGGAAATCATATCTTCGAAAAAAAAACTACCGATCACCTTCACTTTATGAGTTATGCCTAATTTGTGAAGAAAAAAGAAATGTAGCCATTTTTTCACCCTGCATGAAAACCCAACTTTTTGTTTTATAATGTTTTATATCACATATCATGATACCTAATTAATTATAGCATTGTAACTTTAACAAGTTATTTTTATGATTATTTTAACTTTTAGCCATGAAAAGACAATCTTCTTTCATCAAGTTTTTACATCCGACTGCAACACAATAGATCACCATATTTTTTCAGTCCTTTTCACTTTCTCCGATAAAGATCAGAACGCCAAACTACCACTAAATTCTCACAAAACAGTTTTTTTTTTGCCCCTTAACCATAACCTTTTAATACCCGGTTATGAGTTCGACAAGGATAGGTATCCGTAACACAGGCTATCTCTGTCTAACAAAAAATTACATACTTTGACGCTTCGTCGACAACGGCCGGGGCCTTTCCAGGTACGTGGTATTAAAATGGTAGTATGGAGTTCAATGGTTCTAACCTAACGCAGCTGTCTCCATGCTGTTTCTATTGGGATCGTGATAACTTGAAGATATATTTCCGATTTTGTTATTATTTATGAAAAGATTCTGATAAACCTCGTCGGTATATGATCATAGTGTGCTTATTGAATGGTATTTTTCGGGTTTTGTTGTTATTGTTGGAATCATAAACTCATCGGCATCAGTCTAAAGGGTGTCGATATAAAAAAGCCTCAAGTGTAGTGGCTTTTAGCCAACAAAATGATTATAGTGCATAGATCAAATCTACTTTTATTAAATGTATATTTTTAGCTCCGTAAATCTTAAAACATGCGAAATGAAACGCCGATTTATCAGAACTGACTTTTTATATTTCAAACGTACGAATCACGCCACACAATGACTCATCCTCGTCAGGACTCCCAGGGTTGTACTCATCGCGTTTCGCTGTCGCTGCGTTAAGGTCCGGCGTAGGACAAGTTTATTGGCTAATATTCGGCCTTCCTGACATCGTGGCGTCCTCGCTATTCTTGGGGTTGTTCAGTGTAGTGTACCTATGAACCAATCATGATTACAGTGTACAGTATCTCAAGTCTGTACCTTATTATTATTAATATTTATGAATAAATCCATAGATCCTCTTTTTTTTTTTTTTTAATCTTATTATCTGTATTTCAGTTTAATGTGACCTCCGTTACCACATTTCATTCATTATTTTCTTGAATTGTGAACTTAGTTACCACAAAATCTTATTCCTTTTTGTTTACTTTCTTGTGTGACCTTTGTTACCACACTTGCATTCCTTCATACATAATATACACATACATACATATTTAATTATGTATTATTGTTATTTTTTTTTTTTTTTTTTTTTTTTTATCAGGCTGTGAACTTAGTTACCACAGATCCTTGTACAGAGAATTATCATTTTCACACTGTGAACTCTGTTACCACAGTTTGGGTGCTTGTGATCTATGTTACCACAATAATTTTTTTTTTAAAACCAAAATTCTTCTAAAATTCTTGAATGATTTTATTGACAAAATTTCAATGAAATATGAACAAATTCAGACAAAATAAACAATCATATAATTTATGTATAATATAGTTATTAATACTATATAATTATTACAAGTGCATGCGAAGATTCAAATTCTACCCTTCTAGTAAATCAATTAATTCTTCTGTACTATCGACTGAACTATCGCTATCAGTCTCTTCCAGTACGCCGCCTGTATACTTTCTTAAATTTTCAGCAGCTACAACAGCCTTGAACCGTTTATACCCTTTCATACCTTCGATAGCTACTATTTCATAACGATCATTTCCCAAGGCCTTGTGCACTTTATATGGCCCACCAAATTTATAATACCCCACTTTTCTAGATATTTCTTTTCCGCTCTTATCTGAACCAGACCATAGTACTAAATCCCTCATTTCATACACAACGCAAGACTTCCGCTTTTTGTCAAACCTAGATTTCATTTTCCTGGACTGTTCATCCATTTTTAATTTTGCTTTCACATTGATATCTTCTGGGAGCATATAACGATTCTTTACCTCACCAAAAGCCCATAGCAAAATTGGTCGCTCCTATTGGTTGAATCGTCTGCGAACATTCAAGCGCTGCGAACATCGAGATTCTACCTCCATGGCTGCGAACATTTCCGCGTCATAGGCAACCAGCACCAACATATTTCAATTTTTGACAGCTGGCCAGCTGGGATTGCCACTTTCACAAAATCAAAATATTCAAAATAATGAATTTATTCTTGTGCAAACTTAACCCTTCTATTTTGTTTTCGATAAAATAACAATATTATTAATTTTGCATTTTTGTCATCTGTACTCATTTTATATGAGGTAGGTTGGTTAAGTATTTATAGTGGGTTAAGGTTAAGAGGATAATGTATGCCACATGGGGGTAAATTTTGAGGTGAATTACGTACATACCTACCTATCTTACAGAGTCCTTGATTGGATAAACCTATTAACCGTATATTTCGCGTATTATCCAACTGATTAAACGTTAAAGTGGAATCCATTTTACATGAAGTGGAATGGAGGGCCGAGAGAGAGGAATTAAAAAAAACATTGGGTCTTGGGTCTGCCTATTCTGATGGACCAGATCAAAATTAGTGCGACCATCGATCGCTATTATAAGACGGAATGAGCTCATATTGTATATCCTGAATGCTATTGATAATGGCTACTTGTTAGTTGCTACCACTCTCAAATATTCAACCACCCCTTTTGTAGGGGTAGTTTACTCTTGGATTTTTTAACATAATTTGTGCGACCATCGCTATTATAAGTGAGAATATACTCATATTGTATATCCTGAATGCTATTGATATTGGCTACTTGCTACCACTCTTAAATATCCAACCACACCCCTTTTGTAGGGGCAGTTAACTCTTGGATTTTTCAACATGATTAGTGGTTGGATATTTGAGAGTGGTAGCAAGTAACCAATATTAACTGCATTCAGGATATAGAATATGACTTCGTTTCCACGTCTAATGGCGATGGTCGCACTAATTATGTTAAAAGAGTGAACTACCTACCCCTATACAAGGGGTGGTTGAATATTTGAGAGTGTTAGAAAGTAGCCTACATTAATAGCATGTCAAATAGGTACATAATGTGAGTTTATTCCCACTCATAATAGCGATGGTAGCACTAATATCTTATTCTGGTCATCAAAATAGACTTTCCCAAAAACATTGCTGTTATCAACAATCAACCTAATTTTATCGACTTGATTCCAGTGCAGGTTGCAGCTTTTCATGCTCGAGCATTTCTGAGTTAATACTGACATGAGGGATCTTTTTCATATTTCCTATTATTAGAAAAAAATTCAAATAATATATTTAGGTATATATCAGCAGAAACAAAAATAGCTGTATGACTTTTATATGAACATAACTGTACTTACTCTTATTTGTCCTATTTTCGGAATAAAGTTTAAATTTGAAAGTTTTTTCTTCGTACTTTTCTCAAAACTTTTCTATACCTTGGACAAAATTTGGCTTATATCCTTATTTAAATAAATAATAAATGACAAATGAATTAAATCAGTTGAGAAATACTGGTGGGTACCTATCAAAAATGAATCATGTTTACAATTATTTTGTTCAGGTAGGTGGGTAGGTGTAGTATCTTGGATGATGTATTAGTATGCACAAACACCGGGATTGTAACTAACTTTTTATTTAACGCTAGACTCTACATTTATAGTGAAATGTTATAAAGCTGCACGATTGACACGCCCGGCTTTTTCTAATGACAAATATTGACTGGCTGTCACAGGTGGAAAAAAGCCAATACATAACACTCCTTCCCCCTGGATAAAACATCATCGTACATCTAAGTGGTATAATCTTCTAGGTACGCTGGAGCAACTCTATTTCGAGATGAACGTCTCATGGGCTACGACGTTGTAAGCTCTCTTCACTGACCCCACAAACGATTCGATCGCGTAGCATAATTTCCAGTTCGGAAAAATTGCATTTTTCCGCTAATCCACGCAATTCTTTGAGAAAATCTGGGAAGGATTCGCCGGGTTTTTGATCCCGCCTGTAGAAACGGAATCGATTAACAATCTCAGATGTTTTTGGTGCAGAGTGAGATGTCAACTCTTGTATTATGTCTCCGTAGCCTTTTTCAGATACTTTTGCTGGAGAAAGCTAACTTCGTAAAAGCTCATACAACTCCGGGCCGCATAAACTGAGAAAAACTGCCTTCTTCTTGTCATCGTCTTTGATATCGTTTGCAATCATGTAAAACCCAATCCGTTCAGTATACGCCTCCCAGGATTTTCCATTATTTACATTGAACGGTTCGATATTACCCAAATTAGACGACATTTTATCTATTTCTTTCAGGAATCACGCCGGGTTCAAAACTGCACAAAACAAACCAGTTGTTTTTCGAAATATCCACTGTCTAAATGTCACTCAAACTGTCTATGTCTTTTTGGAACTGGATCATCGATATCCCATCCTCGTCGCCAATTAATGTAGTATCTTGGATGATGTATTAATATGCACAAACACCGGGATTGTAACAAACTTTTTATTTAACGCTAGACTCTACATTTATAGTGAAATGTTATAAAGCTGCACGATTGACACGCCCGGCTTTTTCTAATGACAAACATTGACTGGCTGTCACAGGTGGAAAAAAGCCAATACATAACAGTAGGTCATTATTGTGTTTCAAGTAAAAGAACCAAGAAGCAATATTATCTTTCAAGAAATGTTTGGAAAAATGGACATATAAAAAAATGTATGGCCAATTATTTAATAGCTATTTACCTAACAAGTGCGGAAAATTAGTTTTTCCGCACGAGTCTGCCGTTCACCGACCGACGCGTAGCGGAGTTCGCTGAAGCAGCCGAGGGCGGAAAAACATTTTCCGCAAGTGTTAGGTACAATAGTTTTTCTACAGACGTGCGGAAATAAGGATACAATTCGTAATTTGAAAGTTTCTGATGCAACTAATGACAAATAAATAATAATGAATGTCGAAATGTGTAACTAAGCGACCATAGTTACCTGGAAACCTGGTTGCTGTTTGCTTATGATATTGTTAATTTTTCCGCACTGGTGCGGGAAATCTGATTTTCCACACGGATATCATTTTCCGCACGGCTGTAGGAAAATATTTTTACATAAAAAAATGTACGTATACCTTCTACCTTCTAGGAGGAAAGTACTTACCTATCCATTTATTTTATATACTGCTCAAAATTGACCATAAATGATCAAAGGTCTATGCAAATTGGGTATCATTTGGATTCAAAATAATTGAGTGATACACATTATATATTTTGAAATAAAGTTTATTCTATGAACTATAAGATATATAAAACTATGACAATATCCACATAAATATACAGGACGGCTCATTCAACGAGCTGTCTCATACATTTAAAAAAAAAGTTTAAAAGTTTAAACAAAAGTTGGGTAGGTATAGTTTATAAGGTGCAGGCTGTTGAAGGGTGTAAATGATAACATTTATCTTTGGACAACCTTTTGAAGACTTTTCAAGGTCAACCATACATTTATCTTTGGACCACCTTTTGAAGACTTTTCAAGGTCAACCATACATTTATCTTTGGACAACCTTTTGAAGACTTTTCAAGGTCAACCATGTTCATTTAAACACAAATTATTTTTTTTTATTGCAAATAATCTTCTACGGTAAAACAAATTAACTACTTTTATAGACGACAATTCTGCAATGAATAAAAATATAGGTAATTATTTCTATTAGGGCCTGTCTCAAGTTAGATCAACCATAATAAGGTACTCTATCCCTGTAAATAACGTGAAAAAAGAAAAATGTATTTGGAATACTATATAATGCAAAAAACTATATAAAGTAATAGTACTCAAACGTAGATAAAAACAATGAAAACGCAAAAATAAACTATAATTCTGAATAGAAGAAACGAATTTGAGAATAATACAAAAAATGCGGGTATTTAAACGCTGTGAATTAAAAATAAAACACTGAAAATGCTAATGATAAGAAGCATTGGGTTTATTCAATTCAATGTTTTGTGCTAAACTTCGTTTGCGCTTTTCGACACTTTTTCGTCTTTGAAGTTTCTTCCCGAGGGCAGTCTTTTACTTCCTCTGGTAACTTCCGCTGCTCTTCGAGATATTGATGTAGGTTGAACTTTGATGGTAGCATTTTTTCTTCTGAGTGGAACAGAGTTACCAGCGGTATGTAAGAAAGACTCCCATTGCCCCTCAGTTTTGATAGCTCTCAACCTTCTACTTAATATTTTTAAATAATTATTTGATGAACCGAACGATTGGTGACATGTTTTAATGATACTCCAAATATCTTCAATGCTGGTAGTACCAGTTTTACTTTGAGAAACCAAATCTGATTATCAATAATATAACTCACGAACAAACGATTTTTGTCGCCACAGGACATGATTTTCTTGCATTTCACTGGGTCTGCGTGTTTCTCCCGAATGTTTTTACCCATAGATTAATGTCATCGATAGTCTTCAAGTTGCTACGCACCAACACTTTATTATTCAGGCTTTTTTCAGCGCACATTACAATCATTAAGTATATTGATAAACTCCGACGACAGACAGTTTTCACTTATCACTTGTACAGACACAGCCATTGTTGAAAAACTTCAAACTCAAACAGCCGCGAATAACAATCAACATTCAACAACAGCAACAGCTGTCAATAAAGTGTTCGCAGTTCGCAGTTCGCACTGTTCGCATCTAATCAACCAATAGGAGCGACCGATTTTGCTATGGGCTTCTGGTGAGGTAAAGAATCGTTATATGCCTTCTGGGACATCAAATTCATCATTTCCCAGATCTGAATGACGATTTTTATTGTATCCGAACATGAGCAAATGTGGAGTGAAACTAGTACTTTTATTTACTGTATTGTTCATACCCCATATAACATTGGGTAGGGATTTTTGCCACTCGTTTTCATTATTTATGGAGGTGTTAAGGCCTTCTAATATGGTTCTATTGTAACGTTCTACCTGTCCGTTTGACCTTGGTGACGCAATTGAATTGAGAATGTGCTTTATCTGATACTGATTTATGAACGACTTGAAATGATAACTAGTGAAGGCTTTGCCCCTATCCGAGATGATACGTTTTGGAGTACCAAACATACTAAAAAGGTCACTCAGATAAGCAGTAACCTCTTGGGCCCCTACTGTCTTACAAGGTCTCGCAAAAACAAATTTTGCAAAAGAATCAACAATAACCAAGATATACGAGTTACCTTTGTGACTCTTGCAGAAAGGCCCTAAATGGTCTATGTGCCATGTATGTAATGGCTCTGTTGGTTTATCAATCGGATATAAATACCCTTCTTTCTTTCCATAATTCCCCCGCTTAAACTGACAATCGAGACACGCTCGAACATACTTTCTCACAAAACGATTCATACTCTTAAACCAGAATTTTTCTTTTATAAGTGCCAGACAGCGTTCTAAGCCTACATGACCAATATCATCGTGATATTTCCGCAGCAAATTAAAGCGGGCTGATTTTGGGAGAACTAACACGTATTTACCACCCAAAACCTGTCTATACAGTTTGTCTTCCTTTATTAAATATTTGTCTAATATGTCTTGATCACTAGCCTCAAGTAATTTAGCTTTTATCAGTCGAATATCTTCGTCCTGCATCTGTAAGGTTAATATCCAGTCGGTAGTATCCAGGAGTAAGATATCAGAAACAGGATTTCTGCTTAAAGCATCAACATGTCTAATTCGCTCACCCGGCCTATGCTCGATCTCAAAATCATACTCCTGAATACTCAGCCACCATCTTGCTACTCTTGGGAGGATATCCTTCTTTTCGAATGTACTGCGGACTGCAGTGCAGTCGGTTATTATTTTAAAATGAATTCCCAAGAGATATATCCTGAATCGTTTTATTGACTCTACAACCGCAAGAGTCTCGAGATCGTATGAATGATAAAGACTTTCGTCTCGAGAAGTAGCTCTACTGAAATAAGAAACAGGCTTTAACAATTCGCCCTCGTATTGCATTAAAATCCCTGCAATTCCTTTTGATGATGCATCCGTGTGCAATTCAGTTTTCGCTAGAGGATCAAAGATTTTAAGTATTGGCTTAGTAATAAGTTTATCCTTAATAACATTAACCGCGTTTACCTGGTCAGTGCCCCAACACCAAGGAACATCTTTACGAAGTAACCTTGTCAATGGAGCGACAATCCTAGCATGACCTTCAATAAATTTCCGGAAATACGAGCTGAGACCAAGAAACTGTCGGACCTCATGCACATTAGATGGCATTTTGAACTCCGCCACTGCTTTTATTTTATGATCTCCAGGTCTTATGCCCTCTTGAGAAATTTCATATCCGAGAAATCATATCATATATCAGCATATATCAGCTTCGTTCACAGAACCGATCTTAATTTGATCAATTTCCAAAGACAAAACAGTTGATTCACTAAAATGCAGAGCATTTTCATCTAAAACTTTCATTTCATTACAACCCGAAAATTTGAATCCTCGTGTTAACACAAAATCTTTCTCTAAACAAAGTGGTCTGGAGCTTAAATTAATGACATTTATCGTTTGTATAGGTCCACTCATTATACTACTTTGAATACAGAAATTGCAATTTGGAAATACAACAAAGTCAGCAGGCACAAAAATAATATCTTCATGGCTATCAAAATGTATCAGAATTCGCTTAGAAGTCCAGCCTGGTATGTGAACATGATGATAAACTTTAATCAGTATTTTAGTAAGAATGAGTTCTGGTATGTTTTGATTATTTTTGTTATCATAAATCGGCCTTAGGTTGACCTTATTTCCTTTGATCTCAAGAAGAACATTATTAGCATTTATTACGGGCTGGCCAACGATTATGTCATAATTATTGAGTTCAACCGAAACAAATATTATAGAGGTAACCATAGAAATATTTCCTACTCTAATATCAACTTCACAAACTCCATCTGGTAACGTCAAACAATTACCAAACCCCCGTACATAAATGTCAGATTTGTTAAGTTTTAAATTTAGCTGCTTTGCTACAGAAATATGTGCAACGTTTATTTGACTTCCAGTATCTAGATAGCCATTGAAATTCTGTCCATTGATAGAAACAAGAACATTATAAATAGAATTTGACACTTGCCCTTGCAATTTCCTGACGTCCTTGATTTTGGTCTTGTCCTTAAACCAGCACTTGTCGGCGGCATGTCCAACTCTTCCACACGTGGTACAAGGGTTGAAAACAACAGGCTTCTTTTTCCAGCAGTCTTTCATCAGATGACCTGTCTTCCCGCATGATGAACAGTGTGCTCGCCTCTTGGTCCAGCAGTCTTGCTCCAGGTGCCCTCTTTTGCCACAAGCAGAGCAGCTGGTTACAGATGTTTGATTCCTCGCAGTCCCCGTTCCACTTGCCTTCAATGGACAATATCGAGATTTGTGTCCAACTTTTTTGCAAATATAGCACATTATTTGGGCCGAAGAACTACCAGGTTTTGTCTCACTCTCCCATTTGTTGTTGCTTTTGGATGCGGTGGTATCTATTTTGCTAAGGAAACCGTAGAAGAGTTCATCTGCAGTTTGATAGTTTCCAGCTTTGGCTGTCCCCTGAATATCCTCGGGCAACCCGTCTATTATGCACGAAACAGCATCTGTTCCAGTTAGCTTGCAATTTGTCACTAACATGTTTTTAGAATAAAAGTAATTCATCATGGATTCTTTAGAAAGTTTGCGTCTGCTCAGCATTTGCTTCAATAAGTCTGCAAAGTCGGTATGAGAAGGGAATGCATGAACAATAGCCTCCTTCCATTCTATGCAAGATAAGTCGTATCTGGTAAGACCATTGTACCACACTTTTGCTAGTCCAGTGAGTCGAGCCTGCATACAAAAAGATTTTGTCGCTTCGTCCCAATTGTTAATTTCACCAATTTGCTCGATTTTATGAAGCCAGTTCACCGATGACACGTCAGAGTTCTCTGGATCGAACAATGGTAGCAAGTCTGCTTTACCAATATTTTTCGGAGCACTCGAATTTTGAAGATTAGCAGTTTGCCGAATAATTTCACTCACTTTTTCAGCCACTAATTTATCAACTTCCGACAAAGAGATGGTTTTGCGCTGTCTTTTTGCGGGAAATTTCACGTATTTCCCAATTTCACGTTCACCATCACTTTCGTCCAACTCGCTGCCACTCATTTTTGTTTTTTATTAGATTTCTATCCCACTTCTGAGATTTTAGCTCCGTAAATCTTAAAACATGCGAAATGAAACGCCGATTTATCAGAACTGACTTTTTATATTTCAAACGTACGAATCACGCCACACAATGACTCATCCTCGTCAGGACTCCCAGGGTTGTACTCATCGCGTTTCGCTGTCGCTGCGTTAAGGTCCGGCGTAGGACAAGTTTATTGGCTAATAATATATTTAATTGATTGAAAGATCTCACCGATATTGGTGATAAAAATCATCATTAACAATGGAAGATCATACGTATGCTCGCCGATATCCGAAGAAAGTTCGTGATAGGCATAATTGTCGCGTACCTCACTGCAATGAGAAGACAATCATCTGCATAATTTTCCAAAGGACCCACGTCGTGAAAAAACTTGATCGAATCCCGACACACACTAAATTTTCCACAGCTAATCCTCCTTCACGGAAAGGCCGGTCAAATCCATTCAGAGCGTCCACTAAATGTTCCAGTTCATTAAAGGCACCATTTCTCAATTGACAACACTCTGCCGATACGAAACACTCGACTGAAACGAAGATTGACTTTATATATTATAGACTGGGCATCCCATTCATAAAATGGTATTAGTCTTGACCATATACCTAAAAAGTATATGGTCTTGACGCCAACATCACAATAAGTGCGAAAGAGACAACACTATGAGTGGAAAGAGATAAAACGAGGAATCCGAACCCATCGGGCAACACCGCATGAGAACATGTGATTCTTATAATACGTACGTCCGAACTCGATTTTCATCTGGAACAGCGGCGGCACATTTCGAGTTTCAACCGTTTTGTATGAAAAATATAAATGAATATTAATTTGGGTAGGTACCTATGTCGTTATTGTTATATGACAGTATATCACATTTTTGACTTTCTAAATCAATAAAAATTGAAATTTCATAACATTAAAAACTAAATCTCCTGCTGTACTTCCGACAATAATGAATTACGGTTCCGAATAAAATGACAACCAAAATACAAAATATATTTCGCCTTTCTTACATATCTCTAAGGCCATTTTACTCAATTTGCCATATGATTTTTGTTTTTGGAGACGGGAAACTGTATGGTCTGCCGGTGAGTCATGATTGGCAAGCTTCCCGGTTTTAAATATTTGATTCCATCAATGTCACGTAAATAGTCTTGTGGGTCAAAATGGGCCGAACACAAAAAGGGAGGTTTGATTCGAAGTCGGTCCTCGTCAATCCACACCAAAGATTACCAAATATTTCGCAGCTCTTCATTTTTTGGAAATCTAAAATTGGATAACAAGAAAAAATATAAAAAATAGGAAACAGCAACGTTTTACTTTTCTTGTTTCTGATACATAAGTATATGTACAGGCGAAAAGTATTATGAATAAATGGCCGAAAAACTATTTTTAACTATACCAAAATGATTATCAGTGCTGGAAAGTGAGTGGAGATAAATTCAAAGAAATATGGTGCAGGAGTCATACTAAACAAAGACCGCAAATATTGGTATACCTGCAAATTGAAACAGGTAAGCAATATTGTTTATTGGTCTATTCTTCTTTAAATTAATGTCTAGACATAATTGCCATTTTTCTGGCACGTTTTAAAATGTAAAGGTTTATTCGAAAGCCTTGGGAACAGGGTAAATATCTATTTTCAACCATTGAACTTTAATTTAAAACTTTTTTCAAACGTCAAATTAAAAAGTGAATTGCGGGGTCCATTTATCTGTGCCCTGTACAATGTTTTTTTATATATTAATTTAGACCCCCTTTATCTTTTTTATTTGACGTTTCTGACAAAAATGTCCCTTCATAAAAGTCTATTGATTGGTTTCGAGCAAATTGTTGGAAAAACTATATTTCGCTTTAACAGGAGGAAAGCCTGGGCGTCGTCAAAATTTTTAATTCTAATTGAAAGGTACAGGCAAAGAGGGCGATATGTCAAAAAGTTAATTTCGAGATAAACGCGAGGTTTTAAGAGCTCTAAAAAGTGATTATAATAATAATAATTGTAAAAGTAAGCATTCTTACTGAAGACTTCAACCTTATTGTAATAAAAAAAACGAAAATAAGACAGTTGAGGAAGTATCCAATAAATAATTCATCTTGACTGTGTATGAAATAATCGAGGAAATAATGGAACCCAGGTAGCCCGCTGCCGTTACTATGACGTCATTTTTTCGTCACCCTTAACGTCGAAATGACCTCAAAAATGACGACATATTAACGGTAGGATGACGTGAATATGTCAGAGGTAAGATGACGTCATTATGTGACGTCGAATCGACGGCATCATTTGCAGAACATATGACGTCATTCTGACGTCAGTTTGCAGCCTAATACAGGCGCTTTTGTATATTCGGGTCGAAATAAAAATATGTAGGTAAATTATTTATGACAACTTTTAATGAAAAAAATGATGTCCATATCTGAATCTCAATTTGAGGTATCTTCTGCTTCTTTGCACTTTTTCAAGGCCTTTTCCAAATCATCTGAAATTAATAGTATTCTATAATAAATGCTGGTTATGTAATAAAAAACAGTCAAATCACTATCTGATTTGTAATTGCTATACGAATAGAGCTATTACGTATATTAATATAACCTTATACAAATTCCAGTCAACAAATAACGATCAAGTACAAAAACCAAAGGTGGATTCTAACCTAAACCCGAGCTATAACAGCAAAGTTTGACTTGGACATATTCGATGAGCAGAGTTTGATACATTTTGAGACTGTGAAAGGAGATTCAAAGTTCTAGAGAATACAATTATTATTCTCTAGAACTTTGAATCGCCTTTCATTGTTAGATTCCAAAGCTATAGGTACTATCCCGCCATTCTCCCAAAGCCCCAAAGCAAATCATTGCCATTTCACGTAAATAAATAACTTTAAAATTGATTTACTGTGAAAAGAACTTACCGAAAACTATTCTGATGTCCTTTAACCCAAAAATTGAAATCACGATCACAAAATGCAAACGCAATTATCACTATTAAGACTTCAGCTTTTTGACACACAGCTCACTGTCACTGAATGCTGAATTGAATGATGATGGCGGTCGCGAATAACGAGGCATTATGGGTAATGGTCCACGCGTAGGAATTCTTTCTAGCCTGCTCATTGGCTACTCATTCATCGTAATTCAAATTTTTACAGATAGGAAAGCGCGCGGCCGTTTGTGGCGCGGATTTTGAATACATTTGCAAACGTGTGTGTTTCCCGCTGTAAAAGAATTGTTGCAATTGATAAAAACGAGGGAATAAGAATTGCAGCCTCTAGTCTATTACAGAAACATTTAAAAATGGGCTGATCTATTACCATTTGAACCAAAAATGTCAACCATGGGACGTTATATTTCTAAAATAAATGAGAAGTTAAAAAACTGTCGGAATCAATGAAGAGTACTTGTTTATCTGACATCAAAGTATATGATCTCTAATAGTCTTGGAGATAAAACATTTTTTTGCTGTCCCCGTTGTTTTCAGTACAATTTTTTTTAACATGTTTTTCGAAAATGATGAAAATTGTCTTTTCCATTTTTTAATAGCAGAAGCTACTGAAAAGTACTCAATCAATAACCACCTATATTTCGTCGAAAAAATAACGTGATTTTGACGACATAAGGAATAGTTAATGTGACGTCGTCAAAGTGACGTGTTTATGACGTCATTTTTAGGAAACATGACGTCTTCGACCAAATATCACCAAAAAGTGACGTCATTATGACGTCAGCTTGCTACCTGGGAATAGGTATTCAAGTAATATGAATATCCTTTCTTATTTGAGAACAATCGGTTCCTATTGCATAAAACACTACCATTCAGGCTTTTTAACCAAATCAGTTTCATTTTTTCGTTGTTACCTATTCACGAATAAAAACAAACATTTAAACTTCCTGAAGATTGGATTAATCCTCATTTTCATGAATGAAATATGATGATGCCTACACTCTACACCACTGGATCCCTCTCCAGTCAATGCTCAATGCAAATTTGACACTTACCTGTGAATGGTGATTTCTGGATCCGAATGGTCCAGTTTTTGACACAGCAAGCACAATCTTATCATTTTTCACAAATTAAGTCACAATACAACACTTCACAAGCACGAAAGTAGAAGTTTTCAAGTTGAAACCCCATGCCCCATGGCATCACCGCACTACCTTCAAAATCAAAACCAGCTGTTTAAAGGCAGCGTTGCCGTGTACTAGGACTAATATTTACTATGTATCGCCTGTATCCAATGCACAAAAAATCATTATTTAATGAATGTTAGTAATTAAGCTTTGAGTAGCACAAAAATGTTTCACATTATTTATGATGTGAAATAATATCATCATTAGACACTATCACCGTTGTTCAAAATTGAGTTGATTCACACGAAATCATGGTTGTAAATGTGTCTGATTATGCGATAATCTAGAATAGTGAACCTTGATGCACCTTCTTGAAAAATGAACAATACTCAATCCTCCTTAATTTTCATTGTATCATGTCTTATCAATCAATTTCGTACACAGAGGAATTTTCATTGATGAAGATTTGCCCAAATCGGCAACCGCGTCCAAAGCAGGTCAGTTTTCGGCGACGCAGATAGATATAACTCGACAAGGATAGCGATACAGTGAATTTCTCAAGACATACGTCCAAAATTGGATGATGGTGCCATTATTTTTGACGGTTTCCTTCTCTAAAGCCTTATAAAACTCAATGGATACGAACAACAAATATAAATTCACGCGCGAAAACCTAATACGGGCTATGAGTAAAATGCAGTTGTCACGCTCTCGAAAGTTCTCGCGCGTTCCGCTGTAGCGCTGCTTGAGCTGTTTGAATCGCCAATTGAGTTTGTTTGGTTATACGCATAGACTAATATTATGTTATACGTCTATGGTTTGATGTGTACTATTAAGAAGAATATCTAACGACGCGAGTAACCGCGTGATACATTTTCAAAAAATGAATAAATAGAAAGTTCATGAATATGAATAGATATAATGAAAAAAGTAAAATAATAATTGAAATAAATGAATTACCTGCTTAAAAATAAAACAAAAAAAAAATTAAAAAAATAAATAAAATGAATGATACCTAAATAAAAATAATAAATAATTATAAAATAATAATAATAATAAAATAAGCAATGAATAAATAGAAATGAATACATTTTTCAAAAATACTATATGATAACAATATTGAAGGAATACACACGCAGGAGGTTTTTATACGCGATAGTCATTGCGTGATTAGAATAGGCGCGAGTCCTCCCGGGTTAATAAGATTATTTATCACTCCATTTAAATAAACTGCGTCAGCTCTTTAAGCATATCGGTGCTATCTATCACTGTTGTCCAAAACCAACACTCCAAATATTTTTTGCAGTCTGTTTTTTTGTACCGGCACGGCACATTGTCAACATTCACGTATGGGGTTTCACTCTTGGTTGGACCGACGACCAACAACACTATACATTCGCGGCATTGTTTATCACGATAAGCGCACTTTTAATATCCACTGAATAGATAATTATTATTCTTACTATTTTATGATTTCAATGACTTTTTTTTTACTTGTCACGATGGCAGCTCGCAGTATTTTTTAAACTCTTGGCAACCATGCGCGTGTTTCAATGCTCGATCATGTCGAATTACTATGAAAACGATCTACTAAACATGACGTCACACGATCAGCACTCAGGCCTTTTATATTTCAGGGGGTATTGATCAAATCAAATCAAATCAAATCAGATATGCTTTATTGCCACAGAAAAATTTAAATAAATTCTATGGACAAAGCAAATACAAAATACTAGAGTAGAAACAATACAAAACATGACCTATACATTACGTGAACAATAGGACAAAACTAGTACAACTATATTTTCCCAATATTTTGTCAAATTCAAATTTAATTGGAAATTGCTCATGGACAACAATAAACATATAACTCGAACGCTAACAGTTTCTGCGCGAATCCTGCCGGAAGCAATCAAAATAATTGATGTCTCGGATTTTTCACATAATTTTGACACGAAAAAAAAAAAAACATTTATGAGCACGTAGCTCGCAAATGATTGCGAATTCAAAAAAGTTTTGGAATCTTCGAATATTGAACCACTAGAAGCATAAACCATGTCAATGTGAACATGGAGGAAAAGGGGAAAAGCAATAAGCTCCTGCCATATTTACTTCCTTGAAATACCTTTCATCAGATTTTCTGTCACCAATTTAATAACATTCAATATTCAAGGAGAGTGTAGCCTTTTTTTCATCGCTATTACTACTTGTCGTTGAATAGTCGAACGATTTTCCTTGATCTTTTACACTAAAAAGTTGATAAGAGGAATTATTAGCAGAAACGGCAACGTTGGGCATCAATCGAGCTATTGAAAAGCGTTGCCAGTTCAAAGTGGAGGTTGTTGTCACTTTCCAGTTGAAAATAATTTATTTGTGCTCGAGAAATGGAATTATGGAGCTGCTTCATGGACTGTTGGATTGTATAGATCTTGTCACAAATAAGTGCGAAAGATGAAGGAACAGGATGTTCCGGAGGAGGACAGCTTCGACGCAAATGTGAGGAGAGTCATGAAGGAAGTAGAGGCTACCTGGAAGCAGCACTGACTCTGGGAAGCACCAGCTTCGAACATCCAATGCTGGTTGCTGACATTGAAGAAGAAATCATCATCGGAATGGACATCATGAATTCCCGAGGCTTCCAGTTGGATTTCAAAAATACACTGAGAGTCAACAACGAAGAGAACGCACAGCCTCACTTGGAGCACATCTACCACTCTCAGCTGAAGAACCACTCTCAGAAGACCAACGAGAGTCTGCAGCTCAAGCTGATGTAGCTCGCCTTGCCCACTGGCTTACCCAACCACGCCAGAAAGTGTCATGGAGAGGCACGCAGTTCAGGACTTCCTGGATTGACTTCGAGACCAGGAAATAAGGCAGTCCCTAATACTCCATCGTCCTGTATGCGCTGGTCAAAGCGTTGGAACTCGAAGCGGCGAAGCAGTGCTGCAAGCTTTCTGCGCGCGTGCGAAAGATGAAGGAACAGGATGTTCCGGAGGAGGACAGCTTCGACGCAAATGTGAGGAGAGTCATGAAGGAAGTAGAGGCTACCTGAAAGCAGCACTGACTCTGGGAAGCACCAGCTTCGAACATCCAATGCTGGTTGCTGACATTGAAGAAGAAATCATCATCGGAATGGACATCATGAATTCCCGAGGCTTCCAATTAGATTTCAAAAATAGAACACTGAGAGTCAACAACGAAGAGAACGCACAGCCTCACTTGGAGCACGTCTACCACTCTCAGCTGAAGAACCCCTCTCAGAAGACCAACGAGAGTCTGCAGCTCAAGCTGATGTAGCTCGCCTTGCCCACTGGCTTACCCAACCACGCCAGAAAGTGTCATTGAGAGGCTCGCAGTTCAGGACTTCCTGGATTGACTTCGAGACCAGGAAATAAGGCAGTTCCTAATACTCCATCGTCCTGTATGCGCTGGTCAAAGGGTTGGAAGTCGAAGCGGCGAAGCAGTGCTGCAAGCTTTCTGCGCGCGTGCGAAAGATGAAGGAACAGGATGTTCCGGAGGAGGACAGCTTCGACGCAAATGTGAGGAGAGTCATGAAGGAAGTAGAGGCTACCTGGAAGCAGCACTGACTCTGGGAAGCACCAGCTTCGAACATCCAATGCTGGTTGCTGACATTGAAGAAGAAATCATCATCGGAATGGACATCATGAATTCCAGAGGCTTCCAGTCAGATTTCAAAAATAGAACACTAAGAGTCAACAACGAAGAGAATGCACGGATGCGTTTAATCCTATGAAATTTTCACACAATAATCTACTCGATAAGACCTTTCGAATGATGTGTCACACCATTTATAAAAATGTTTCAAAATGGCGCCCAGCCGCCATCTTGAATACTAAAAGTACGTCAGTAACATCAAAAAGTAGTATTTCGACAGCAATTAAAGTATGCCCAGTTTCAAAATTTTTGGTGCACACATTGAAAAAAAAGGGAGGGGGAACCTTTTAGAGCCGCACTGTATAACAGTATAATATGCACTTTTTAAAAAAATATATTTTTATCTTATAACTTTTTGACCTGACCCTGTATACTAATTCCGAAAGCAGAATCGAGTTCTCCGGGAAAAGTTATATAACCGCAACTTTCTATCTATAAGAATAACGGAGATACCCCGCAAAAGTACACAAGATGGGACACCCTGTACGCCACTGACTTTATTGTAATTTCAATTTTCTTAATTGATGATGGTTGCTTCATCAATAGACAACATTTTTGCCTCTTAGATTTTTCTCGTATCTGGCTTCGTTTTTCTTGTTTTAAAATACTTTACCCGTTTAAAAAATAAAATAGAAATATTTTGCGGAATATAAAAGATTTTTACTTCCAAAACGAGGCCAGATTCGCAAAAAATGTAGGGAGCAGAAAAGTTGTATTTTTGGTTGTTTCATTTATGAAAAAAATCTAAATTACAACAAAGTCAGTGGCAAACATTTATTTTACAAAAATATTTGGTAAGATGCCCCTCGGCCCTCGGGACGGCACCTGTTTGTTATGATTTCCACTGAGCTAGGGCTGAAGTAGGCTTTTATTTCAAAAAATAAATCTGCCTTATTTCAAAAAAATAAAAGTTATTGTGTCCACAACATCTTTTGCATGTACCCTGTCTACAGGGTTTTTCACTTATAACTCCGCACGCCAATATCTCGAAAACGAATATATGTATCCAATTTCTGTAGAAAGTGTTCACTGTATGGGGTCAAGTAGATATTTTTCGCCGTTTAAACGATTCGACGCCTATCGAGAGCTAAGCACCGCGACGCGTCAAAAATATAAATCGATTGCAGGGACTTCGAGATTATTATTTATAAACCTTTTTGTTATTTAGTTGAACTCATTTACCTTACTCATTTCTGAGTTATACCGTTTAGTGGTAACATGTCTTGATTGACAAAAGATGCGATTACGGATGATTTTTACGCGAATACTGGTCTCAATTTCTGTAAAAAGTAGGTAGTCAGTGTATGGGGTCATGTGAATTTTTTTCAAAGTTTAAGAGATTCGACGCGAACAAGAGCTTAGCGTCGCGGCGCGTCGGAAATATAAATCGGTTTCAGGGACTTCAATCTACGCGCTTGCGAAAGTCTATGTTATTAGTAAATTTGATTGGTATTTACTCGAACTTATTTATTCTACTCTTTTCTGAGTAAAACCGGTTTAGAGTTAACATTTCTTGATTGACACAAAAGGCGATTATGGATGATTTTCTCAAGAATTTTTTGTCAATCAAGAAATTTTTACTAAACCAGTTCAACTAGTAATGTTAAATTTAAATGGGTTCGAGTCAATAACAAAAAAGTTTAAAAATAACTTCTACATCCGCATGCGCGTAATTTCAAGGTCCCTGCAATCGATTGATATTTTTGACGCGTCGCGACGCTGAGCCCTTGATAGGCTCCAAATTTTTTAAACCTTGAAAAATATCTACTTGACGTCAAACACTTAACACTTCTTACAGAAAATGAGACTAGCATTATTGTAAAAAACATCCTTAATCGCATTTTTTGTCAATCAAGGAATGTTTACTGTGAACTTGTATAACTCAGAAATATATGCGATAAATGGGTTCGAGTAAATGACAAACAAGTTTATAAATGAGATGTTTTATAGTATGCGCGTAGTTTCAAAGTCCCTGCAATCGATTAATCTTTTTGACGTGTCGCGACGCTCTAAGTAGGCGTCGAATTTTTTCAACATTGGAAGATATATTATTATACATTGACTTCTTTTTACAGATTTTAAAACTAGCTTTCTTGTGAAAATCATCCGTCATCGCATTTTTTGACATTCATGAAATGTTTATTATAAACTGTTATAACTCAGAGCTGAGTAAGATAAATGAGTTTGACCAAATAACAAAAAAGTTTATAAATAACACGTACTTTTGCATACGCGTAATTTCAAAGTCCTTGCAATCGACCAATATTTTCGACGCGTTGCGACGCTCAACTCTTGGTAGGCATCGAATTGTTTTCACTGTGAAAAATAACTACTTGACCCCATACATTGACTACTTTTTACTGAAATCAAATATTCCTATTCGGTTCCGAGATATTACCAGGCGGAGTTTTCAGTGAAAAGCCCTGTATATAAAAGTTATATTTTCTTGCGATTCTCGTAAATCCCTATTTACTTTGTATTTACAGTCTCTTTCTATCTTGCTTCATCAGAGAGCTACATGCTACGAGAATCGCAAACAAAATATTTATATAACTTTTATATACAGTAATGTTTGTTTTCGGGTCACACTGAAAAAAAGTTCATTAACTGACCGATTTGGCTCGATTTTTTTAAAATTGAAGAGTTTGACAAACTGTATCTTCTCGCAAAAAAAAAATTTCATCGGCCAGACTACGTGTTTACCTAGTATCAAAGCATCAAGTATATAATTCTGATAGTCTGGGAGATAAAAGGGTTTTTTCTACGAGCGTGCGCAAAGTAACCACTTCGAACACTCATTTGCGTGTGCAAAGTAACCTTCTCCCGCACTAGTGCAGGAAATTTTTTTCCCGCACTCAAATGTCAACTCAAATAACTACCTACCAATTTGTTGTTTTAAACTTCGTTTCCATACCAACCAAACTGTAGATAATGCACTTTGTAATGCACAAAATAATGTTCTTGTTACTTCTCCCTTTTCAGTCAAAATCAAAATGAAACACACAATTCTTTTTTTTCGTTAAAAAAGCATTCGCCAGTAACGTAAACAAACATTGATAATGACGATTTTCAATCGGCATTTTGTGAGTTGTTCTTGCTTGATTTCGGTGCAAACTACTGTGTTTATCGGAAATCTTCGAAAGATTTGAGCTGAATACTGGCATAAAAAAAACCTGATCATGTATACAAACAAACGGACAATCAAATTTATAGAAGTATAAACGATTAAACCATACAGGATTAAACGAAGACTGACTGACGCAGAAGTCTAGAGTGTCATGTCAAATCAAAACAGTGTTGCCAATAGCAGGGAATAAGGCGACAAAAGAGGACATTTTATGAACATTGATCGGACATGCCCTTGCATTCAAATATAAAATAAATCAATTATGATTTCGATTATACCCATATTATCCAATTTCCAGCTGCCGCCACAAACTGTTCATTCAATATAAATATATTGTTAAGCATAAATAATCATTATTCTCAAGTTCTATGTTTTTAAGTGCGTTCAAATAATATATTATCTAAAGTTTTTCGTGTCTAATCTGTGAACGCTCGTAGAAAAAATATTGTTCCTATAACGTTCGCAAAGTGTCTTTCCCGCCCTTAAAGCATATTCGAACTCCGCTTCGCGTCGTTCGTCGAACTGCTTTTGCGTGCGGGAATTCATCACTTTGCGAACTTGTTAGGAAAATAACTATTTTGCAGTCCCCACTTTTTTGGGCAATGTAGCTACTTGATATGCTATTCCGTTGAGTGTGATTATATGGTGAGTGAATAAATTTCAAAATAACCATTTATTCACACAAATCACCTTACTCTACGTCTATTACCAGTATAAAACTTATCAATCAGCTTCAAAGCAACCCCATTAGTCCACCCAAACCCCTTCTGCACCTCGTACTCGCCTCCACCCCCGTACTGCCCGATTACCGAGGCATCGTACTTTTCAAACATGGCATCTTGCTGCCTAAACCCCACCAGATTGGCTTCAATCCAGCGCTCGGCGGATTGTTCGGCTATTCTACGAGCTCTTCTATTTCCAGTGTTCCACAGTCCCAAAATAACAAACTCCTGCAAAGGTGGCCAAGCATTGGGAAAGTCCCACTGTTCATTGTTGTCATCCAGAGACGTGGGGATGCCCCCCTTGAACTCCCCCAGGTTCAATTTGATAAAATATTGGGCAGCCTTTAGGCCGTACTGTTGGCGTTGGGTTTGATCGTACGTTCCAGTCCAGAGGGGAGCAAAGTTGCTCGGGTAAAACATTTTGCGAAGGCGGTCTAGGTGGATGTCATAGTCGTACCATATACCATCGTCAGTATCGTAGAGAACATCCTGTATAGCCTGGAACCATTGTTTCCAGTGTCCAAGCCAGTAGGCTGACTTCTCCTCGTTGTCCAGCATTTTGTAGAACCTGCAATGTTACCTGTTTATCTATTTCAGTGCAATGATAGTTTACCTGGATATTTTGAAAAAGGCTCCACAAAGGAATGCGTTTAGGTCCACTGGTATCACCCGTTGGGCGTCGATGTAGGTTAAGTTGGTTTTGACTCCACCGTTCTGGTCAAACAGCCATCTACTGGAGAAGTCCCAGCCGGATTCTGCGCCACTTTTTAAGCCTTGGTAGCAGTGTCGCTGATGAAATAGTACGTTGATGTAAATGTGGCAACGCGAAAAATTTCGAAAAATTGAATATTCTGGATTACGTCGGAATTTCAAGATATAAAAAGTCACAAAAAATCCTTCCATCAATGTATGACGATTCATCAAAATCGGTCAGTCCGCTCCAGAAAACGTTTTGAAAAAATCGGGAAAATTGAAAATATTTAAAATTCGAATACGTACAATGTCGTCAAAATTGCAAGTGACTGAAAATCACAAACAAAAATTGATCAGATTCCCTTCAAAATGATGAAAAATTCATCAAAATCGGTCAGTCCGTTCAAGACATAGAGTTTTAAAAAATTGAAAATCCTGAAAAATCGAATATTTTTAATTTTGTCAAAATTAGAAGACATCAAAAATAGTACCTAACTCAAAAACAAGTCTTATAGTCCCCAGTACAGCGTGGTATTTTCGAAGTGATACATATAGTCGTAAAACTTTCTGAAGTGCTTCCTTATATCAAGTGTACTAACCCCTGAAAATAGTAACTGTGGGGGTGGCCATGTCTTCGCACACGCAACCTCTTAATTTTTATCACCTGACGGTATTACGAGGCCATATATATTTTGGTGGCCAAGTACACCATTCTTTCCAAATCAATACAGTGAATCATTCTTGACGGAAATATTTGGTCACCAGAAATCACGCATGGTTTGATGGCCACAGAAACCTCAATATGTTAAACAAATGGAGGTTATTGAATTACATACATACAGTTCTGATTTTTTCAAAAATTATTCTCTATATTGCTTCTGAAAGAATGGTATACCCGGCCACCAAAATATATACCGCCTCGTAATACCGTCAGGTCAGATGATAAAAATTAAGAGGTTGCGTGTGCGAAGACATGGCCACCCCCAAAGTTACTATTTTCAGGGGCTAGTACACTTGACATAAGGGAGCAGTTCACAAAGTTTCACGACTATATGTATCACTTCGAAAATACCACGTTGTACCGGAGACTATTAGATTATGAGTTTATAGAGTTAGCAAACATTTACCTTATCCATATCGTCAACAAAATAAGCACAAGTACTGACATCCTCATAATAGGACTCCGGCCTTGGAGTGTCACTTTCCGAAATATAATGGGCCATGGTATATGCCCTCCCATCCTTGACAATCTGGACAGTCTTTCTCTCAATCCAGTACCTCAGCTCCTTATCTAGTGTATCAATTTTTGAAGCAACCCACGTCAAGTTGCCAGTTTTATCAAAATAAATAGTGGCCATATGAGTTAAAAGAGGAGGTTGCGACCTGAAATTCCTCTTCAGAGATTGTGAGTTACCAAATAATCTTACCTGTTAAGGTAGTAGACCCTTCCTCCATTAGGGACAAACCCAAACTGCTCCACCATGGACATTAGATTTTCTATCATACCGCCTGCTGTTTGAGTCATTTCACTCAAAAGCAGCCCCTCCACAATCCAGTATGAGTCCCAGTAGTAAAACTCATTGAATCTACCTCCAGGAATGATAATCCCGTTTGGTACTGCAATGAGGGAGTGTTTACCGGGATTTTGAAACACGTCTTGTCCGATTTTCCTTCCCAAGGTAGGCCATATGCTGACTATATCCCTAGCAAAACTTCTGACGTTTTTGTTTTTGATTCTATCTAGAACAGGGGGGTTTGGGTCGAAATCTGGCGGAGTCCACAATTCCAGTTCAGAACTTTGAAGGAAGTTACTCTGGATGAAGGTCAGGATTTGTTCCTGGGTTGGTTGGGGGGTTTCCTGCAAGAATTGCTGGAAGTTACTCAGCGTGGTGTCTTCAGAGTGGACCAGGCTGAGGTCCACAAAGGTTTTGGAGTCTGGATAGACTCGGGATTGCTGGACGAAGTCCAGCAGCTGACCTTGGCAGTAGATTTTGCTTGGGCATGATTCGGTAGTAATGGCAGGAGTGATAAGGCTTATCGCTATAAATGGGATGCCTATTCCAAGCATGGTACTCGATTATGGTGGGTTCAACAAAGTGGTCGGTTTTAAAGGTGCGACGCATTATTATTACAATAGACAATTGAGGTGATACATTTTAAATTGTCAATTTATGTATTTTCACTGATAAACTGTTAATGTATGATTGCAAAAACTAGGTATTGTTACGTTATCTATGGGTTGATGAATTTAACTTTCGATGTAGAAAATATATGGAAACGTGTCATTCCACAGAGTTTTGGTGACACGTTGTCTAAGACCTTGTTTTGTTTTATGAATTATACAGGGTGGCCCAACGAAGAGGTCTCACCCTTATTTATGACTTTCCTGGTATATTTTGGGAAAAACGCTCGGACACGTCAATTTTTATTTTTAGGAGGACGTCTTTTCGTGTATGACTGTATAATACAGGGTGTTCCAAAAATAAGATATCGCATTACACTTGACATTTTTAAATAGAAACCCCCAATTCTTTTTCTATTTTTGGATTCTCCATGAAGTTTTTAGTAACTTTTGTATAATACAGTTTATACCTATCTTCAACCGTTTTAAAGTTATTTAAATTTTTCAACGAAAAGGTCCCACCCTTATTTATGACTTTCCTGGTATATTTTGAGAAAAACGTGTATGACTGTATAATACAGGGTGTTATGACTTTCCTGGTATATTTTGAGAAAAACGCTCGGACACGTCAATTTTTATTTTCAGGGGTACATCTTTTCGTGTATGACTGTATAATACAGGGTGTTCCAACAATAAGATATCGCATTACACTTGACATTTTTAAATGGAAACCCCCAATTTTTTTTCTATTTTTGGATTGTCCATGAAGGTTCAAATAACTTTAAAACGGTTGAAGATAGGTATAAACTGTATTATACAAAAGTTACTAAAAACTTCATGGAGAAGCCAAAAATAGAAAAAAAAATTGGGGGTTTCCATTTAAAAATGTCAAGGGTAATGCGATATCTTATTTTTGGAACACCCTGTATTATACAGTCATACACGAAAAGACGTCCCCCTGAAAATAAAAATTGACGTGTCCGAGCGTTTTTCTCAAAATATACCAGAGGAAAGTCATAATTAAGGGTGGGACCTTTTCGTTGGACCACCCTGTATATCAGATGAAATAAATTAAATTCATATCAAAACCCGTAACTCCAATCCAATAAATGAGGTAAGATGGGACAAATGCAACTAGGAATTTCAATAGCGGTTTTTCAAAGTTGCATACGTCGGTGACCTGGCAATAGCTCCTATGTCCTTTTACCCAAATTTTACAGGAGGCACAAAAAACTGCGTAACTATAATGATTGGATTTTTTTGAATTGTTTTTTTTCTTGTAAATATGTTATTTAATGTATTATATGAATTTTTTTATCTAAAATTCAAACATTTATTCTCCTCATTTTCAAATGCTAGATAGGAGATGTTGTTTTGAATGTAAAAACTCATAGGAGGATTTTCACAAAATATTTTTATATTTAGGAGATGTTGGAACTAACAAAAACATTTTTTTTTTCTGAAGAAGCAAGTTAATTTCAACAGAAAATAAGTGATAATAATATGACCATCCATCATGATGTTGATTGTAGGTATTGCCTTGATAAAAAAAAATTGTTATCTATTGAAAAATAGTGATGTTACGTCAATAGAAACAACTTTTCGTTTTCACATAATATAACAAAATATATTTTCAAAAAGCAGAAATGAAACCTAAACTTACATTCAGAACTTGTACTAAATAATAATGAAATAAACTATATATTTCTTGAATTACAACGAAAACTGGTTTAAAAAAATATAATTATTGAACAAAACAAAGAATTTCAAAGAAAGTTGTTCTTTTTCTTACAATAAATAAATCATGCAACATACTGTCGTAAAATGTATGAGTATCTTTCGGTAGAACAACCTTCAGCTCTTGTAAATGTTGCCATTTCTCAATTTTAATTTTAGGCGGAGCAGGAAACAATCGTGGATAACTCAAAATTACTGGGATTGTTTTTGGCCTCACAGGAAGTTGGATGAAATCATCATTGAAATTTAGTTCAACTTCAATTGTTCCATTTGGATCGTATCTAATACATTTTATATCGGTTATTACGGGATCATTAGTTCTTCTACCGGGTCGTATGGAAGAATACCTTAGATGTTTGGATGAAGCTTGGAAAAATTTGTAGTCCACTAGTTTCACACCATATGGCTTGGGGATTTTTCTAGCCTCGATTGTCACAGAAGCATAATCACTTGGGAGGTGATTTTCTCGATGTCTAAGACTTCTTTCGATCACACTGTGAACCGAATCACACTCCATTTGAGTGTGACCCGGTTCAAGATATTTTTGGTATACTAGAATGTCGTACTTCATGGTGAAATTCAGGAGAGCATTCGAAAGGACATTATTGCGGTTTTGATATCCGCAGCCGTCGGAATAAATGACAATTGGGATTTTTAAAGCTGTTACACAGTTTTCCTGCAAATAGTCAATGATACATGACACAAATGTTGACGCTTTCAACTGATTATTCTCATTCTCGGAGAACCAATAGCACATTACATCTCGAGAATTGAGGTCATATACCGTGAATTTATGACAACATAACTTAGTTTTAAAGTATATTTTATTTGCCGGCAAATAAGGGCACAGCTTAACAGCCTGCAAATCCATTGTTAGTGCTATAATTTCACCTCTTTCTGCTTTTAATTTGTCACTTGATTTCGATTGTCTTGCATTTTCTTTTCTTTGGTTATGAGCACTGTATTCTCCTACGGTTACGTTGCCATATTTAAAAGCAAAACAGACGTTGCACTGATCCTTTTTTGGTGCATAAAATGATAAATTTTTATTTTTGAACTCACTTGAAAAAATATTGCGCCCTAAGGAGCTGGCTTCCTTTTCCTGACAAAATTTGGCATATACATCGTATAACTGTGTCATACTATGAAAACTGTACTCTAAATATAATTTGAGTGAATCCCGACGGCAATAATGTGGTGGAAGCTTGGGCAACTCGTCAAAAAACAGATTTAGGCAATTATAGTTTTCCTTGTACCTTTTTTTCACCACATCTTGAGTTGTTTGTTTTTCAGGTCCTTTAGACATCCCGTAAAACCCCACAACATTGAACACTTTTTGGCTTTCATCGTTTGCAGATTCTAAACAGTATACAATAGAGAAATAATATTGTGTGCATATTGGGGGGACCAATAATACCTTTGAATGTTTGGAATCAAAGTTTTACATTTGGGCAAGTGAGACCTTTTTTTAAAAAAAAAATAGGGTGTTCAATGTTATGGGTACAGAGACATAACTTTGAACGGGACATTAAAATCACCTTTATGTTCAATTTAATGAGTTGTAGTTGTTACATTGAACAGAAAAAAGCATGTATGATAATATTTTTTGTAAAAAAACTTGCCCAGAAATAAAATACTCATAAAATTAACAATATTTATTGAAATAAACTGTTTCTTTGTTAATAAAAAGTAGGTAGGTGCTTAGTATCTAGGTAAATAATTGAGGAACCAAGCTTTCTCGTTCTTTGGCAGGTAGTGACAAAAAGTGAAATACGTAAATAGGTCCTGTAAAAAATAAATTAGTACTAAAAAGGTAAAAATATAGTAATACCTATTAAATATTTCCCAAATCTTCATTGAATGTAAAACGACCTTTAGACTCTATAGGATTTTTCAATGAGCATTTTATTTGACTACAATCAATAGACGATACGTCTTCCACTTGGGGGAAAATAAAAATTGAGGGCTTTTGCCCATAACGTCGAAGACAACTGACTTTAAATCCACTTTCGACCTTACACAGGATTTTTGAAACGAAAACTTTTTTTGTCTCCTTTTTTGTCCCTTCGTTTACTTCGTTATATATAGATTCGGCAAATACAAATTTGTAGACAGGGGCATTAGAATCTGTTTGAAGAGAAGTACTGTTGGTTGTACTACCTAATGGATGGCAAACATTTGATTTCCGACCAGGCGATTTCGGTGAAACAGAAGCTGAAGAAGCAGTTTCTTCTGAGCTGCTAAAGCACAAGGCTTCCCGTTCCTTCTGGACAATATCAAGAAGATCTTCATCATCCGACGAATCCATATAAATGCTTTGTCAGAATCCCCCCTATCGCTATCTTCTGAGGAGCCTCTTCCGTTTTTCAATGCTTTCTTCTGGTTTTCCAAAGTTTTACGGGCAATTCCTTTGCTGGTGGAAGGGTTGTCTTTATGTGGGGTCAGATCCTCGAAGGCGATACTTTTTCCAGGAGCTACGTTTATTTTAGACCTTTTTCTGGGAGGGGCGTTGATAACTTACCTACTTCCGTGTTTTCAAAATAAATCCATAACTTTGAACAGATGTTCAAAGTTATGGGAAGTACGTGAAATTTTGAGGTTAAATTATAATACTATAAAAATATTATACGCCAAAATTAGACATTGCCCATATACTTACGGTATAATAAGGTAAGCTAAAGTTTTCGCACTACAAATTTCCCGGGCTTTTTAGACAAACCGTTCAATGTTTTTATGATCGATAATATATATCGAAATGTCAACTGCACTAAAGGGATGTATTCATAGAGGATTGGCGAAACGTATCGAACAGTGTTTGTCGATATTTTAAATTATACAGCCGTGAAGTTAGAGGCGATATGTTTTTATGACTTTTTGTTCAAAGTTATATGACCGTTCATCAATTAACCTTGTGACCGTTCAAAGTAATGGGGTTTTACTCCCGTAGGAACTGTTATCTACCCAATATTGAATCGTCTTATATCCTATATCTAAGGTGTTTATAAACATAGTTCGACACACTTGTAGTCTCTCATTTCCATCATTTAGATAGTAAGAATAAGTACCTACCCTTCTTGACTGCTCCTTAGTCCTCTTAAACGTTGGAATTTTAAGTACGTGTGATGCCACAAAAATCTCTCTCTCACGCTCATCTGTGAATTCTTTACAACATCTCACTCTAGAATTCAGGCATTTTTTTGAGTTACAAGTCTCCTTCAACATTCTTGCTTTCCTTGTGTAACAAGTTTCGCTATAGAAAACACTGTTCAGCTTTAATTAATTTATTTTACAAGTAACTATGTACAGAACTCACTATTCACAAACAAAATCACAGCTTATTTATGTTTTACGATTTATATTTCGCGACGTATTCAGAACTGAACTCACTCTTCAAACGACGGATCTCATTAAATACCCTCGCCAGGATTGAGAGAACAATCCAGATATTTTTAGAAAAGCGAAGAATGTTCGACGCCATCTAGCCTTGCTAGAATGTACCAGAATGCCAAACAATTCTACACAATGTGGTGGCTGCGGCGGCGCATCCACCATGCAACGTCACATTGCCCCCTTCTTAAGGCAATTCGTCCCGAATTGCCTTCATGTCGGTATCGGCAACTGTCCCCAAACCGGCAGCCTGATGTCCTATGGAAGTAGCAGTCCACTGTCCTCTGGTTCGTCCTCCGGGAAGGATAGCAGCACACCAGGATGTCAATGCCGCTTTCTTTGAAGATTACCTCCAGCATGCTCCGTACTACTCTCCAGTCCAGTTGGTCGTTCGTCATTTTCGGAATTGCCAGATGGGTCAGGTCCTGTGACAGCATCAAGTCACGAAGATGACTGAGGGCTTTCCAGACATCACTGTAGGTGGTCAGATGATGTGGAAGCTTCTTCGTCACAAGGTAGAACAGGTGTCGTGTCCCATTCGAGATTTGGAGCGGCTTCCCTACCTCTGGCTTTTGTCGTCGCAGATGGTCCAATCGTCCAAATTTTCGTTTAAAAGCTGCAGCAAGTCCACTCCTCATACTGAGGTCTTCAGTGACCCAGTGAGCCAACGAGTATTCGGCCGGTGCTTCAAACAAATCCAGCTGCCTCTCTTGGACAACGCCATTCTGGACTTTCTGGCCATTGGAGTGTAGAGACATGAAAGTTTCCAATGACATGTCTTCCTTGGCTGACCTGATCTGCCTCACTTCAGCGTCCTGATCGTCGTGGTTCCCAGCATACCGAGCTAAACGATTGAAGTGAACAACCCTCGGTTTTCCTCGTGGTGGCTTTCGAATCCTGTAGACGACGTCATTGATTCGCTCCAGAATCTCATACGGGCCCTCCCAAGAACTTTGCAGTTTTGGGGAGAATCCACGTCGCCTCTGTGGGTTGTGAAGCCAAACCAAATCCCCAACCTGGAACCCTCCTTCTTCGGCCTTCACGTCGTACGCCTCCTTCATCCTGTCGCTGGCACTTTGGATGTTTAGTCGGACTCGTTGATGGATATCGTCCATTTTTCTACGAAGATCACTTGCGTAGTCTTCCCCAGCGACATCCTCACCAGGTGGACAGCCAAACTTCAAATCGCAGGGCAGCCGGAGTTCACGACCCATGATGATCTTGGCAGGTGTTTCGCCCGTCGATTCATGAACTGCTGACCTGTACGCCATGAGGAATAGGAGAAGATGTTGATCCCAGTCTCTTTGATGGTCAGAGACAACTTTGGCCAAGTGTCGATTGATGGTTCGGTTCATTCGCTCCACCATGCCATCCGATTGTGGGTGTAACGCCGTTGTCCTTGTCTTCTTGATCTTCAAGACATCGCAGACGTTCTGGAATAGCGTCGATTCGAAGTTCCTGCCCTGGTCCGAATGCAGCTCCAACGGGACACCGAAACGGCAAAACCATTCCTTAATCAAGACATCGGCAACGGTAGCTGCCTCCTGGTTTGGCAAGGCATACGCTTCAGCCCACTTGCTGAAGTAATCCATGGCGACCAAGATGTATTTATTTCCTTTGTCCGTTTCAGGGAACGGTCCAGCCACGTCGATTGCGATCCTTTCAAAGGGGCTTCCCACGTTGTATTGGCGCATAGGAGCTTTTGGCCGTTTCTGGGGTCCGTTACTTGCCGCACATACGGCACATTTTCTGCACCATTCCTTCACATCGGCTTGACAGTTAACCCAGTAAAACCGTTCTCGCAGCTTTCCCAGCGTCTTGGTTACACCCAAATGTCCACCCGTGACGCCATCATGGACCTCTCTCATCACCTCTGCCTGTCTGTTTCCAGGAACGACTAACTGCCTCCGATCTTCCGTGCCATCCAGATTCTTCACCAGCCTCTTCAGGATGCCGTCATCAAGAACCATCGAGTCCCATTGAGCCCAGTAGGACTTCACGGTGGTCGAGAACCGCGCGACTTCTTGCCAGGTTGGTCGTTGGCCTGCCTGTTTCCATCCGATGACAAGCTTCAGATCTGGATCTTTCTCCTGGTCCTCGCGAAGCGCCTTAGACTGCCAGGAATCATCCACCACAGTCGTCCTGCAAGTGCTCGCCTCCTTTTCCTCGGCTCTTTGACAGTACTTACATTGTTCTGGACAAGGTCTCCTGGATAGGGCATCAGCGTTGTTGTGGCTGGATCCAGCTCGATGTTCCGTGTCAAAGTTGAACTCTTGAAGTCTCTCAATCCAACGAGCAACTTGATCCTCCGGATTCTTGAACTGTAGGAGCCATTTGAGCGCGGCGTGGTCGGTTCTCAGCAGAAACTTTCTTCCGTAAAGGTACTTGTAGAAGTGCTCTACCCCTTTGACTACTGCCAGTAGTTCCCTTCTCGTGACGCAGTAGTTCCGTTCCGGCTTCGACAAGGTTTTGCTGTAATAGCCGATCACCCTTTCGTGTCCCTGCTGGATCTGGGACAGCACTGCACCAAGTCCTACATTGCTGGCATCTGTATCCAGGATGAAGTTTCCCTCAGGTAGTGGGTAGCCTAGGATGGGCGCGCTGGCAAGTGCCCTTTTAAGTGTGTCAAAGGCCTCCTGACAATCCTCGTCCCAGTGGTAGCGTCTCTGTGCCTCTGTGAGCCTGTGAAGAGGCCGGGCGATGTTCGCAAATCCTTGGACATAACGCCGGTAGTACGTGCACAGACCCAGGAAACTTCTTAGCTCGTGGAGGTTCTTTGGTACAGGCCACTCCTTAACTGCCTTCACCTTTTGCTGGTCAACGGCTACACCCTCAGCCGACACAATATGACCCAGGTATTGTACTTCCCTCCGGAACAGTTGGCATTTCTTTGGACTCAGCTTCAAACCGGAACTTCTGAGTCTCTGGAATACCTCCTCCAAGTTCTTCAGATGGTCTTCAAATGATTTGCCAACCACAATTATGTCATCCAGGTATACAAGACATGTTGACCAGGATAGTCCTTTGAGCACAGTCTCCATCAGCCGCTCGAACGTAGCAGGTGCGTTGCATAACCCAAATGGCATAACAGTGAACTGCCACAGCCCAGCTCCAACGCTGAAAGCAGTCTTCTCTCGATCTTCAGGGGCCATTTCTACCTGCCAATATCCGCTTTTGAGGTCCAGGGTTGAGAAGATCTTCGATCCGGCCAAGGTATCCAAAGTGTCGTCAATCCGTGGTAGCGGGTAGCTGTCCTTCTTCGTCACGTTGTTCAGCTGACGATAGTCCACACAGAATCGAGTTGAACCGTCCTTCTTTTTAACCAGAACAACTGGCGATGACCACGGACTACTAGAAGGCTCGATGACACCGCCTTTCTCCATGTCCTTGATGATCTTGTCCGCCTCCTCCTTCTTGGCCAAAGGTAGTCTTCTAGCTGTTTGGCGGATCGGTCGTGCTCCCTCTGTGTTGATGGTGTGCCGCACCACGTTCGTTCGGCCCTTTTCCCCAGTCCCGTTGTCGAAGATGTCGCCGTAATTCCTTATCAGGTTTCTCAATCGTTGTTTTTGTCTCTTATCCAGATCTTTTGAAGAGGTGACAACTAACTTCTCCATCTCTCCGGTGAACTCAGAGATGGTTTGCTCAGTCTCACATACTTGTCGCACCACAGAGGAAATTGACGAGCAGAGCCCCAAAACTGTGTCCCTTACCAAACTTACAGAGTGATAGTTGACGTTCATCACTCTCACGGGCACAGTCTTTCCCACATGTACCAGGCTCTTTCCACATGCAATGCCTCGTCCTACTTCAGAATCGTGTATTTTAGGCTCAAACATCACGATGCTTCCTTCTTTCATCTTCCCTTCCAGGCGAGCCCACAAAATCATCTCGCTCCTCTCAGGAATTGAAGAATCCCCAGCCAGCAAAACACGAACTGTCTCTTCCTCTCTACCATGCATTATCACCTCTTCGTTGTTGGTTTTCAGTGTTCCATATTTGAAATCTAATTGGAAGCCTTGGGTGTTCATGATGTCCATTCCGATTATGATTTCTTCCTCAATATCGGCAACCAGCATTGGATGTTCGAAGCTGGTGCTTCCCAGAGTCACTGCTGCCTCCACTTCACCATGTATCCTAGCCAAGTCTCCTGTTGCCGTCCGTAGTCGCCACTTTGTTGGTTTAATCATTGTCGGTGTTGTGACAATGTCGGGCCTGAATCCAGCAGCATGGTGCGTTTCTCTCCATTAACCCAGCCATCCACAAACACGCTGTTCAGTTTGTGTCCTAAAGAAGCAACTATGGCGGTTTTCCTTGGGGCATACTGGCTACAGGTCGACGATTGCCCCTTCGCATCGACCCTCTCTAGTTTTCCGACGTCGAAGAAGGTGCCCGTATCTCCTTCTTGCATCGACTACGAATGTGGCCAAGCTCTCCACAATTCCAGCATCGTAGCTCCCTTCGCTTGGACGCCTCCATTTCCTTGACGACCCTCCTCACATTTGCGTCGAAGGAGTCTTCCTCCGCGAGATCTTGGTCCTCCATCCTTCGCACGCGTGCAGGAAGATTCACAGACTGCTTCGCCGCTTCGAATTCCAAGGCTTTGGCCAGTGCTTCAACCAGTCTATCGGGACGATGGAGTATCAGTGACTGCCGAATCTCCTGGTCTCGAAGTCCATCCAAGAAGGCCTGAACTGCAAGCCTCTCCATAACGTTCTCTGGCGTGGTTGGATAAGCCAGTCGTGCAAGGCGAGCAACATCCGCTTCAAACTCCTGCAAGGTCTCGTTGGTCTTCTGAATGCGATTTTTCAACTGAGAGTGGTAGACGTGCTCCAAGTGAGTTTGCCCATATCGCAGTTCCAGATGCTTGACTAGTACATCGTAGTCCTCCTGCTCCTGGGTGTTGAGCGTCTGCAGGATTTCTGTAGCTTCCCCACGAAGTGCCAGAGTCAGTGCCAGAGCTTTCTCTGTTGCGGTCCATCCATTTGCGAATGTCACTTCTGGTTGTTTCTGAATCACTGCTACTTGTCTTCGCACTTCCTCGATTTCTTCTTCCAAAGTCTTCATTGTATCTCCAAGTTTTGCTTCAAATCGTTGCTCAAGGTTCTCAATTTCTTCCGTTACCTGATCCTTCCAGAAGTTGTAGTTGTCCGCCAGCTGTTCCTTGATTTTCTCCTCCATTATTCTAGAAGATTCTACAAACTTCTCTTCCATTTTTCTGGAGTTCTCTTCCATGGCTCTAGATGATTCTTCCAGATTCTCTTCCATTTTTCTGGAGTTCTCTTCCATGGCTCTAGATGATTCTTCCAGCTTCTCTCCCATTTTTCTGGAGTTCTCTTCCATGGCTCTAGATGATTCTTCCAGCTTCTCTTCCATTTTTCTGGAGTTCTCTTCCATGGCTCTGGAGGATTCTTCAAATTTATCTTCCAATCTCTTGGACAATTTCTCAACTACCGCGTTGGGATCGGGAATTTCAAATTGGAACGTATCAGGATCCATGCCTTCTTCCATTAAAGCCTCACGAAGCCTTGTTTGTAGATCAGTTTTCTTACCGCTACTATCCAGGTCACGCTCCTCCAGCTCCCTTTTCAACTCGGCGACCTTCAATCCGGTTAAAAACACTAGTTTCGCAGCCATCACAGCGAATATTTATGTCCGTTTCTATAGCACACAATAAATCCCACTTTTGACACCAATGTAACAAGTTTCGCTATAGATAACACTGTTCAGCTTTAATTAATTTATTTTACAAGTAACTATGTACAGAACTCACTATTCACAAACAAAATCACAGCTTATTTATGTTTTACGATTTATATTTCGCGACGTATTCAGAACTGAACTCACTCTTCAAACGACGGATCTCATTAAATACCCTCGCCAGGATTGAGAGAACAATCCAGATATTTTTAGAAAAGCGAAGAATGTTCGACGCCATCTAGCCTTGCTAGAATGTACCAGAACGCCAAACAATTCTACACAATGTGGTGGCTGCGGCGGCGCATTCACCATGCAACGTCACACTTGGTTGGTTTTGCTTGATCTTCTCTCCTTTTTTTTTACTAAATCCTACATAAGGTTGACCTTGCATTCGTAGTCTTTTATTTTTGTTCCATTCCCCTTCATCTGATTTAATCTTCCGTTTCCTTGAGCTGTTTATATCGTTTGTATCATCCATGGCTTCTTCTTCGGGTTCACTCTTCTCGGAATTATTGGTTTCTGTATTATCCTTATAGCTATCCTGACTAGCACTAGCATCTGAAAGACTCGGACTAACACTTGTGGCTAAATGTTGATTAGTTTCGCCAAATTCTTTATTTTCATCGCTAGTAAACTCATAAGGAACTAGACATGGTTTTATCTTCGAATTGGTTGCTTCCGTTAAAGTTATTTGGTTCGTCAAGGTCTCATCATTTGATAAATTAGTATTCGCTCTGTTATATTCATCACTGATTATTAATATCTCGGAGTTATTGTCCTCACAATTATTGTTTGTACTATTTGTTGCATTGTTCTTAGCGGTAAAGCAGTCTTCTGAATCACAGTCTTCAGTCTTTTCGTTCTCAGTAACATAATATTTTAGTAAGGAGTCAAAATTGTCGTTTTTTTCTTGTAACGAAAAACAAATGTCGTCTTCTGGTAAAAATATAATGGGGGCATTTTCTAGGTCCAATAATTCGTGGATGTTATTTTGTAGAAGGGGTGATCTAGTATTGACCCTTCCGTCTTCAATCGTCTGATCTCCCCTTGAATTTTCCATTGCTGTTTCCTCTTCATGATGGTCAATATTATTTTGTCTTTGTGCCAA
Organism: Orchestes rusci; assembly: GCA_958502075.1. NCBI lineage: Eukaryota > Metazoa > Arthropoda > Insecta > Coleoptera > Curculionidae > Orchestes > Orchestes rusci. Next base: position 13,077,064 of record OY293309.1, on the reverse strand, counting down.
AGTTAGTATTTGTAATGTTCTTTTCGACATGATGCATCCGTTTTCTGAAAAGAAAAAGCTACGTCACAAAATACTTTCTGAGTAAAACTTGAAAAAAAAATCTATAGCTACCCTATACAAGTCTAAAAACTTGTAAACTATTAAACCCAATCTGGAAGGAAGCAACTCGCAAATTCTCCTATCTGATGATTATGGTTCCCATGAATCCAATGCAAAGTCTCCTATCTGAAATAATCAACAAAATGACCCATATAATTACAATTATCCTTATTTTATGCATTAAATATACATAAATATTATCTACATTGATATTACTAATAATTTATCATTGGATCACTCAATAAACTTACCAAAAAACTGCATTTTTTCACTGTAAATCACAGACGGAACTCACACGTGCTCTTACTCTTACGACGAATCAATGTAAACTAGCGAGATAGGACAATTTGCATCTACTTTTTAGCGGCCTTTGAGGTGGGAGAAATTTCAGTAAGCATTTTGAGCTATTTAGAAATAATGAATAAATGGGAGATTTTACACGTCGACGCAGATATAAATGCCCCATCGAAATTCACCTTTATCTCATTTTTGCCAAAAATGGCAGATAGGAGGTATTGCCAGGTCACCGACATTTATTAATCAAGTTTCTCAAATATATAGGTACGCAGGGTGTTTCGGGAGGAATGGTGGATATTTACGTGTGTTGTAGTATCCATATATAAACATGCATCCTTATCTCAATAGTTGTTGAGATACGGCTATTTGAAGTTGGTCCAGCATAGCAGAAGGAAATAGATCATACGATAAGTGATTAAGTAGGTGGTGAATGACAAATGTCATGGTTGACAGTTGCATGTCATCGCATTAATGTCAACGTCCTTACGCACGCAGAATATGCCAATATGGTGTTCGATTATGGTGCCTGCAACGGAAGTGCAAGATTAAGATTAGGATACATGTTTATATGAACTTTTCTGTTCAGAATTAGGGATACTACAACATACTAAAATATCCATCATTGCTCCTGACACACCCTGTATATTTTACTTTTATTTTTTTTTCAAATTTCATTGAAGGTAAAATAGTTAGAACATATAATTTTTTAGTTTTAGTTCAAGTTTCCAATTTTTTTTAATGTAGGTGATTGCTTTTTTCCGACATGAGCAGGGAATTGCAGTCAAACTTGAAATTTTGCGTAAGATCCTTCATAATATGAAGTCGGGAAAGAGCATCACATTTCCGATGGGCTTAAACAATTGACAAACAACTATTGACCGGTTGCTGAGAAAAGCACATAACATTGGGTTTATTGTTTTGTGGAGAAAAGTGTCTGGCTATGAAACGTTCATATTAATGGACAATCTGCATATACATTTTCAAATGACTTGAAATTTTATATACGTATTCTGGACAATATTAGAAAGTCATCAGCAAAAGAAGTTTTCCAAAATGCCCAAGAATATACCAAATAGATAAAAAAGAAAACGCAAATTTCACTGTGATCGAAAACGGGGTGGAGCCAAATTACCTTCCCGAGAGAGAGAGAGTCATCTCAGTCAATACGCCAGACGGAAATAGATAATGTAATTTGTGACGTGGTGGATGTTGATTGGCGCTCTTTAATCGGTGATTACTACATTAGTAGAGGTCGTGGGTTGATTTTTCAAACATCAATGGCATCAGTACTTACTAATCCTTATATTGTTCATATTTCCAAAAAATGTGCAAATTGTTCAATAGAGTGTGTTCGCTTAGATGGCTATAGTAGTATATCGAAGTAGCTAAATCTTGGGTATTCGGGCCTAGGCAAGGTTCAGAAAGGACCAAATACCCAAGATTTAACTACTTCGATAATCTAACTAGTCGGTCAAGACTACCCTCCTTCTTCTTTATAGTAGTATAAGCAAAAATAGTCTCTACTTGTAAAAGTTTTTCTTTGATTAATTATCCACGAGATGCTTCCAAACGATTTTTTTCCCAGAGGTGGGGATATACACTGTGGGCCAAATTAAGTTAGATTAGAACATGATTTGACGCTTGATAACTTTTTTGTTTGTTGTTGGATTTTGATGAATTTTGGATATTATGATATTAGTCAATATGTTCTGAATGTCACCCCGAAATTGAGCTTCCGAATTTTAGCCAGGACCGGACTTACGGCGTTTTTATGAAATTGGTGCATATATCAATATTCTAGAACCATAACCCAAGAAACGATGTTTTTTTTCTGTATGACAGTGCTTGTCGGCATTAAAACTATTTCACTTCATTTTGATCAAAGATTCTTGAAATTTTTTAGCAATGCGAATTGTTTGTTAGATATTTGTCGATTTTTTGACATTTTAGAATTTTTAAATGTAAAAAAAAAAAAATTATTACATAATAATTTTTTTTTTGATATACTTCGTTAAATTTCACTCGATAATTTGAAAAGGCCGTGACATTTTCGTGCACCCATATTTTTTTCCATTAATCACGTTTAACCGAGATTTTATCTTTCAAAGATAGAACCATGCCTACTTATTTAAAATCAAACAGGCAAACTAAAGAATCTTGAAAATGTTTAAAATTTTCAACAAACAATCCACGTTGCCATGGAATTTCAAGAAACTTTGATCAAAATGGAGTGAAATAGTTTTAAAGCCGACAATCACCATCATACAGAAAAAAAATGTTTCTCAGGTTATGATTCTAAAATATTGATACTATCAGGATACCTTTTCCAACTAACTTCCTTTACAAAAAAAATATCAGTTAGTCTGTAAGTAGCGCAGTTCGTTTTTGCAACGAGCTTAAATGCACCAATTTCATAAAAACGTCGTCAGTCCGGTCCCGTCCAAAATTTGAATGCTCGGTGTTGAAGGAACATCCAGAACATATTGAACAATATCATATCCAAAATTCATTAAAATTTATAAACAAACAAAAAAGTTATTGACGATCAAACTATGTTCTAACTTAATTTGGCCCACAGTGTACTTTCAAGATAGGCAGGTATCGTGAATATTTAACTCTTGTTGGCAGGCAACATTTCACAGCAATTATACAGGGTGTCTGGAAAAGGTCTTTACAAATACACACCACATCTTCCTGACACTAAAATAAGCTGATCTAAGGCAACTTACCTGTTTCCAAAATTGCTTTTTCAACATATTACTTTGAAAATTGTTACCCTGGGGTTTTTTGCTATGCGGAACCTGAATATGGACACTTTTTTATTGTGACCATTAGAGGGCGCTTCTTCTGATGGTTTCAATTGGCCATAACTTTTTTCTCAGTATAGTTTTCTACTTGTTTTGTAAAAGAAATTATCTTCCAGATACCTTTAAGCAGAAAATGTACTGTTATAGCCCTCTAGAGTAAGCCGTTTTCGGGATATTTTGGTTTCTAGTGTTCAATGCCGCACCAGAGTATTCAAATCACTTTCCTTTATGATGAAATTTGGTGTGTGAACTAGTAGTATTTTGATTTTGTAGGTTAACATAGCTTTAAAGAGCAAGAAAACCTCATAATTTAGATTATTATCAATCCATGGGCGTGGATGTGGGCCGAAATTAATCCTAATTTTGATATAATTTTTTTGAACTATAAAGCTATATCAATCTCAATCAAAACATTCTACAAATAAAAGTTTTTGTTAGGTTAATTGTCTACAAAATTTGTCCAAATAGTTTTTTTTTCAGAAGTATCATTTTCAAGATATCTTTAAAAATCAACATCAACAGCAACAATCAAAACACTTTTTGGAAGGTTGTTTCTTATAGTTTATTATCTACAGTGTGGCCATTTAAGTGTGCAACATTATGGGATTTTTTAAAATTAATTGCAGAGCTGAAATTCAAATACATATCACCAAATGTTCGACAAACTTATTAGGTGCAATCAGAATGTTTGCAAGTCAAACATCAATCTCGGTGGGCCAAGAAATATTAAAATTGTACAAAAGTGAAGTACCCTTATTTGAAAAAAACACCAAAATACCAAAATTATTATGGCGTCCTGGATTTTTTTTGAAAATCATTCATCAATGACCCAAAAATTTTGTTTTTCAATTTTTACCTTGAACACATTATTAATTTGATCAAAATCAAAGCGGTGAAGTTATCTTGGATTTTTATTTTTTTAAATAATCACCATCTTTTCATCTTTGTTGAAACGATATTGGATAAACACCACTTGAAAATTCCGCAAAAAATCTTTCTAATATGGTAAAATATCAGTAATCATAATATGCGTATCAAAAAATTTATTCAAATGCAATTTGTAGAATGATCTATGAATTTATTTTTGTATTGCATTGTTAGGCTTGAATATTTATATTTAGTTGATAAATATGGACCTGTAGAGATTATTAAATTTTTCCCTTCTCTGAAGGTGTAGATTAAAAGAATAGTGTTTTGTTTTTTATTATATTACTAGCTGACCTGGGAAGTTTCATTCTGCCTTATAATCAATACTAGATGTTGTGTTGAATGAATTTGTTTCACAATTTTACTTTTTCTTATTTTTGTTCTTTGTTCAATTTATATAATAATTATTCTGTTATTCATTCATTCTAGCTGATCCGGCAAATTTCATAACCTCACTAAGTCAATTTTTGTTAAATTTCTTGATCAAATCCCAGTATATGCGCCAGATTCGTGCAGTGCCGGTTGCGCATAAATATAAAAAACGAATTTTTTACTTCAAGGATCTTCATAATTGTACCCATGTATTTTTAAGAAATATGGTCAAGAAAGCTCTCGAAAGACCTTACTCTGGACCTCATAAAGTAGGACTGTCAATGTGTTTATTATTAAATGACATTTTGTATTTTGTATTCCTATACATACTCGCTAGCGTATAATTTCTTTTTTTAATCTTAGGTATTGTATGTCTATATAGTTTTGTATGTTTGATTCTCGTTGACACTGGGGCGGGAGTGTGTAGGGAATTGTGATCCCAAATCACCCTCATCTCTATTTCGAGATTAATTTATAAGTTTTTGTCTGCTTTGTTCGTCAAAAGTGGCAACGCCGCATACATTGAGCAGTTTTCTGGCCATTGCGGGGCGGGCAATCAGTAATCAGAGGAGTTTAGAAAGTCAAAGAGACATGTCGATCTGTTTTCCTATGGCTGTAACGGTCATTTTGTTCATAAGCAATAAAATCAGTTATTTTAGTGCATGGTGCCTTTGAATTCGTCCCGACAAGATTATTTATCGACGTACGTAGGGCGTCGTACATTATCGTGGTTGTGAGTCTAACTCCAGCCACTCACAGTGATAAAACCTACACCACATGACATATTATTAGCTATGAAGTCATCAAAACGTGACTTTTTATCTTTATGTTGTCTTTTATGCTTTGATTCCTCTCTAAGTGGTAAAATGCCCTGGTAATCCTCATCAGAAAAACTCTAAGAACGCAGGATACAACCTTGAATGCTGGAGGCTCATCGGTTTTCCAGCCGCATCGGAAAAGTGGCGAGAAATGCATCCTCCACAAAATAAGGGAAATCACAAAAGCAAAGAATTTTCTGCCAGATGAGCAAATGAGTTTTCGCCCAGACCACTCCACAACACATCAAACAGAGTGAGGCTAAGTGCCACAAACTTGAAAAGGTCGAACAAAGGGAAAGAAACAGAAGAAGTGTTTCTTGAGGAGGTCCGTAACAGCCGTCCTACCTACGCCACATGGAGCCATGCCCAGACCTCCGGAGTGAGTGGCATTTTCGCAAATTCACCATAACACAGGGTCAGCACCCCGCAGCGCTGAACACATCAACTGGGGAAGCCCACACTGACCCCATCTCCAGATGGTAGAAGGTTATGGACATTCAAGAAATAAACCGACAAAACTACATTTATTCATAGTATTTGTCTTCATTTAACAAATAAAGACAGTTTCAAAGTCAAAATCAAAGTCAGTGCTTTTATGTAGGCATAGAAATCTGTATAATATATTGCAGAAATCTTCAATAATACATTATCCAAGTCTGATAGTCGATTCGCATCCACTGCATTCCGTGGCGCATTGTTCCGTGAAATTGTGTACAGCAAATGCCAAACAACCTTGGACCTACGTGATAATTGCCACCAAGCACATGAAGTTTGCTGATGGCCAAATTTGGTCACCAGCAAATCACATGATAACTCGCTTGGTGGCAATTACGACGTGAATCGAAAGTTGTTTGGCATTTGCTGTACGACAGTTTGTCTTCTGAACTTTGTATATAGGCGCATTTGGAAACATTGATCCGATAAACGCGATCATCAGCTATTGTGTTTTGTTTATTTTTTATCCCACGTTGATGAAAAGAGACAAAACACACAGCGAATGATCGGGTTATCCGGATCAGTGTTTTCGAAAGCGCCTTATGTGTTCTGTGACCAAAACTTGCATGAGAAAACTTGTAAAAAAAAGTGGTTTTTTCGTTACTTCGCTCTGAAGTATAATCTTCAAGATATGTACTTATACTCAATAACCTCAGGCCCATCTACCTCTTCTCCTCAACAACCAAGGCGAACTCCTGCGCGAAAACCTAACCTCAAAAGAACTGGCCTTTGTCCTGTTCGTTCTACAATCCTACGAAGCACCTGAACTTCATGCTCTGGACTTGGATAACATTGCCCCGCCCTCCAACAGCCCCCACCACAATCACATGGCATTCGGATTGGTCTACGACATGATCAACAACATTAAAAGCATCGCTAATGTAAGTGATTATTGTTACTTTGTTACATATACCATTGATGGTCATCAAACAGCGATCAGTAACCACCGTTGTCCATGACCGTCTGGATGCCAATCTGACCCAGGTCATCGACATGTTGTTCACCAACAAGTGCATCAGGCATGAGATCAGAACCGCCAGACATTCCATGGTGATTCCTTATTTCATGAAGTTCATCCGGGATTTTGAGGATTTGAGGGACATGGCCAAGATCAAGTTGTACGTTACTGGTACGGAGGAGGAGGCTAGGGAGAGGAAATTGAGGCAAGCTTACAAGACGAATTTGATGTTGACCGCTGCTATCAAAGGTAACTGTCATAACCCCCTGTTTTTAGTTGATCAAAGGGTTTTAGATTTGGAGCAGCAGCTGGATACCCAACGCGACCAGCTGGGCAAAGAACTGAACAGCAAAATAGACGTTTTCAAAAAGTACAACGAAAAAATTGATAGGATTCGCGAGGAGTTCCAGATAAGCATTGAGAAGAACATGTAAGTACCTGTCCTCCATGATCCATGCATGATAACCACAGTACATAGTCATGAGTCAGAGAAGAAAATGATGCACCAATGCCTGCAAAGCGAGGAACGACAAGCAATTCTGCAAGTTGAAGCTGACAACATAACCAAGCAATTCCAGCAGATGCTGGACGATCACATAGTTGACGAGAAAAGCATCAGAATTAAAACCAACAAAACTCAGAGTCAGCTCATGAGCTGGATTGTCAAGTACGACCAGGATATGACGGAGAAGTTTGAAGAACATGAGGGATTGAAAACTCAGTACCTATGGTTTTTCAAGATTATTTTGTGATTCTATTTATGGTTATTTTAGGTTTGCCAAGGAGAAAGCCGGCATGGACGAGTTGGCAGATCAAATGGATGATCAAGATGACGTCTATGATGTTGCTATGAAGGAGAAGCAGGAGGAAGAGGATAGGGTCTACAATGAGATGGCGTATAGGCTCTTGATGAACAGGTGTGCTAGGATTATACAGAAGGAGTGGAGAGACTATAAGGAGAGAAAGTCCAAGAAGAAGCGGAGGGGTAAGTTGCTTCTTCCTAAATGAAATTTTGATAATTGTGACTTTTTTACAGGTAAAAGAGGAAAGGATGGTAAGAAGGGTCAAGGAAAAAAGTAACCTCATGAACCTCATGCACCATCGAAGAGCTCGGAGGAAGTGTTAAAAATAATTTTTGTTTGAAGTTCATGGAGCTGCAGGTGGTGAAGCCAGAGTTCTCTCACTTTTTGAGACAGATCTTGTGGGCAACTTCCAAACTTCCAAAACTAGCTTCTAGAAGTTATTTTGTTGAGCAAAAAGTTTTTGTTCTCTAGTTCATGAAGCTGCTCGAATCTTCCTCTTTGAAATGGTTTCACTAAAAAACTCGAAAACTTATTCTTGACGAAACTTTAGATTTAAAATGCAACAATGATTCTATCGTGCACAGGGAAAAATATTTTAAGATATTGTAGTCTATGATCCGAATAGAAGACGACCTTCACCCATCTGTCTATTTGATGATGAGTATTTTATATCAAATTTGATACATAAGAAAGTTTATCGTGAGGTGGTTGCCTGAAAATTCTAGTCCAGTCTATGATCAGTGCCGGATTAAGGGTTGTGGGGGCCCCGGGGCAAAAAAAAATGTGGGGGCCCTTTCAAAATAAAAATAATAATAGGAAGATTAAACAACTTGTTGCAAATAAATGTCTTCAAACTCACAAAATCAAACACACGTTCTGTCAATAGTATCTAAACACACTTTCACAATCGGGTACAGCACGATGCAAGCAAATAAAATAATTTCAACACTGCCAAAAAATATGTATCAACATCAACAATCACGCACCAGCACCACTGTCGCATTCTTTCGAATCGATTTTTCTGATCATGATTCATGATTCATTAATTGTCACATGCTTCGTTCTTTTGAGCATGTTACGTTGTCACGTGATTATTTGTTCCAAACGCGTTTTGATTCGGGAATCAGTTTCGAAAAAAAGCAGCTCAGGAAAAACGATACTCGCTTATGACTTGATAGTTGATAAACATCGCAAATCGCAAATCAAAATTGTAACTACTGTCAATAAATAGTGTCATCTATGGTGACCGGAGCGCTCCCCGTAAAGTCGCGTACGCAACTTAGCGAACGCATTCATGAAATACGTAGGACACAAAAAAAAGCAAAATTTGTCGGAATACAAAGCGAAACGGGTATCGCTGTGAAGATACACGTTGTTTTTGAAATAAAAAAATTATTGATCTTTCTCCGGCTTTCTCCTTTCCGCATCGATTCATTTTCGAAAACTTACTTCAAACTAAATTTTTAGAAAAATCAAATAGAATAATCTTCCTGCTAACAAATGATCAACAACAGAAAAAGTGAGAAATAAGAATGTGAAGAATTAATTATACCTAGTCAATTCATTTGTTCATTGCTTTTAAATACTGTTTTCTAGCTATATCAGGTTTTGATAGATTATGGAAATAAACGGTATTATTTATAGATTATAGAATGAAAATATCACTTGTTCGGATGTTTGTATACTTGAAATAATTGCTCATTAATCTCTTAAAAATGAAAAAAATTATCCTTATAAATATAGTTTGTGTGGTGGCCGTTAATCCGGCCCTGTCTATGATTGATTAACAGTACAGGGTGTCCCAACGATAGAGTAAAGTAGGTTTTATCATATAGGATATGAAAAATATCAATATCAATATGCGTCACAGGTTAGGGGTGTAAATAGCGCACATTCTGAAAATATTTGGAAACATACAGGGTGCGTCACAAAAGTATGGCGTGTAAAGGTATGATTTTTTTAAATAGAATGCCCTGTTTTTGATTTTATTTCTGGATTTTATGTGTCACTATGAACATTTTTTGTTATATAATATATGGGTCTAAATTTGATAGTTTTTGAATTATTCGAATTTAACGAAAAAAATTTGCATTTTATTGATATTGAAAAATGGTTGTTTTCTCCGTTATTTAAGATATTACACTCTTGAGATTTGGTAGGGATAAGGACTAGTGTCATATCAATGCTTGAAGCGGAGATATTCGCTATTTGTTATACAGGGTGTTTTTTACTATAGTCCAAACTTTCCGATTTTCAAAATAAAAAAAATCATTCTTTTCAAATGATACACCCCTCTTATTATTACGGTAGTGGATTGAGTATTTGAAAACCTATCATTTTTGCAAATAATGTCCTATACCTATCTTTCATGGTTATCGAGAAATTCCGAATTTTCTAAATCGCTACCTTGTGTTTTGCAATAAAACGATAAACTATGCCAAGTTTCAAGTTATTATTCAAAGTTCAAAGGTAATACTAATATTCAAATTGTTAATCGATATTTTGTCTTAATATATGATCAAAAAGGTGACCTCCCTGTTGAATACACAGATTCAGTCTTCTTTGAAGATTCAGCCTGACTTCTGATAACATCAAAGGCGTCACTGAATGACAAACGTCCCGTATTCTATTTTTCATATCTTCCATGGTGGTTGGCTTGGTAAAGTATACTCGGTCTTTTATGAATCACCATAAAAAAAAATCGAGGAGAGTTAAGTCGCATGATCTCGGTGGCCACGGAATAGAACCTCCACGTCCTATCCATTTCCTGGGAATTGCATATCCAAAAATGCCCGTACATCACGATGGTAATGTGGAGGTGCACCATCCTGTTGCAGCCACATATTTGCCCGTTCGACTAGATTGATATCTTCAAGTAGCAGAGGCATTTTTTCACGCAAGAAATTCAAATAGTTACGACCCGATAAATGTTCATCAAAAAAGAAGGGACCAATGATTTGGTTATGGTGGATGCCACATCATACATTTATTGACCAATAGTTTTGATGTTGGACTTCTCGTAGCCAAAATGGATTTTCAGTCGCATAATAGTGCATATTATGCCTGTTTACAGCCCCATTGCTTCTAGATGTCGCCTCATCGGAGAACATGATTTTGCACAAAAAGTTGTTATCCAACTGAATTCGTTGATTGATGATATTGCAAAACTGATCTCGTTTTTCAAAATCTCTTTCCAGCAATTCTTGATAAAGATGAATATGGTAAGGCTGGTATTTGAATTTTTTTGTTGTCCGATTCACAGTGGATTTTGAAGTGTTGCATATAGTTGATAATGCCCTACTACTTACATGGGGATTTTCTTCAATATGTAACAAAATATCTTGTTCTTTTTCTTCGTTTGCTGCGTTCTTGTTATCAACTTTACGTTTCGTGTATGAAACACTTCCACTGGAATCAAACCTTTCCATCACATTTCGAAAACAAAGAGTAGTGGGTAGCCGCCGTTCGGGATATTTTGTTTGGTAAATTCTTTGAGCCAGTAGAGGGTTTCTCTCGGCTTCCCCCAATACATAGATCATGTCAATCAAATCATTCAGTGGATAGTCCATAGCCAAAAATATGGATAAAAAAAAGGATTCATTTTTACTTCTGTCAACAATAATTTTTGTTTTTTCCATGGCAACGGCCGGTGTTCGCCATACATTCCATATAATATGACCGAACGATTTGGAAAATCCGAATTTTCTCGATAACTATTGAAGATAGGTATAGGATAGGACATTATTAGCAAAAATGATAGGTTTTCAAATACTCAATTTACTATAGTAATAATAAAAGGGGTGTACCATTTGAAAAAAAAGAAATTTTTTATTTTGAAAATCGAAAAATTTGGACCATTATAAAAAACACCCTGTATAACAGATAGCTAATATTTTTTGTGGAAGCTTTCATATGACTCTAGTCCTTATCTCCACCAAATCTCAAGAGTGTAATCTCTTAAATAAGGGAGAAAACAGTCATTTTCCAATATCATGAAAATGCAAAATTTTCCGTTAATTTCGAATAATTCAAAAACTATCAAATTTAGACCCATATATTATAGAACAAAAAATGTTTATAGTGACACATAGAATCCAGAAATAAAATCAAATACAGGGCATTCCATTTAAAAAAATCATACTTTTTCGTGCCATACTTTTGTGACGCACCTGTATGTTTCCAAATATTTTCAGAATATGCGCTATTCACACCCCTAACCTGTGACGCATATTGATATTGATATTTTTCATATCCTATATGATAAAACCTACTTTACTCTATCGTGTGGACACCCTGTACAAGAATGTTTGTTTTTAATTTCTTTTAATTTATGGAAAAAAATCAGATACCAAATGGAAGTATGGAGTCTACAGAATATGCCAACGATAAGTTGCCTAGTATTTTTTGGTGATAACTATTAACTTGCCAGGTATACAGTGTGTCCCCGGATCGACGCATGAATAGGTGAAAAAGACAAAAAAAAAATTAAGATTTCATCTTCTTGGGTTCAGCCCTGCTTGGATAGAAACTAATCTGTGTCATAGTTTTAGTTTAAAAAAATCAAGTTTATCCTGGAAATTAACCTAAAAGCTATTTCTCTCACCAGGGAAAAGCTTCTTCTATAAGAGATACGACAAAATGTTATTGAAGAAATCTGTTTAGAATGAGAAACTGAGTAAGAATGCAACATTTCAAAACCCTCCGCCTACTATATTTTGCATTTTTCCATTCCATGTTTTCAGAATAGCAGGGAAATGCATCAATTCTTGATATTTTGAACGTTTATTTGTGTTTTCTGAAATCCTGAATATCTTTATACTTGCGTAATTTATCATCAAAAAAAATTTGCTGTTGAAGTTTTCCAATTTCTTCAAAAAATCGTATTGAAATTTTTTATTCTCACTCAGTTTTTAATTCTGAACAACTTTCTTCAATAACATTTTGTTGAATCTCTTATTCAAGAAGCTTTTCACTGGTAAGAGAAATAGCTTTTGGGTTTATTTCCAAGACATACTTGATTTTTCGAAACTAAAATTATGACACAATTTAGTTTCCATCCAACCATGGCCGAACCTCAAGCGATAAAATTTCAATTCAAGAATCTTTTGTCTCTTTCACCCCCATGCGTCGATCCGGGGACACACCGTATACTTATTTCCCGAGATATTCTAATAGGCCTCTCACCTTGGCGCAACCTCAATAATTTGTCGTGTAAATATATTTTGATTTAAAATCTGGTGCCAGTTGCTTAAAAATGATGCTCTTCTTTTCAATTTCATGCGCACTCTCTGGTGCCCATATTCACAAAATTGAAACCGTCACCTTTCAAATCCCGGAACCGTAACCCATGACGATTTTTCTCAGGCAACCTTATACCACTGTGTCCGTGTCTTTAATTTGATATAATATGGTTTATTTAATAAACAGATGAGTGCAAATTACTACTATCGACTCACCTCTTTATACCTGGCAACCTAATAGTTATGGCCAGAAAATACTAGGCAACCTATCGTTTGCATGTTCTGTGGACTACATACTTTCATTTGATATCTGTTTTTTTCAATAAACAAGTGAGTGAATAAATTGAAAAAAAAAACATTCTTGTACTGTTAACTAATCAGAGACTGGACCAGCATTTTCTAGGCAACCAGCCTGTAGTATATTTCTTTTTATATTAAATTTGATATAAAACACTTCTCATCGAATAAACAGATGAGTGAAGGTCGTCTCCTATTCGGATTCCCTACTTTTGTGATTTATTTTAGAATATCTTACAAGTTATGTCTGAGAATTGTTTTCGTAGCTTTTCTGGATGTTCCCCAAATACCCATGCATAGAATTCTCAAAAAAACGTACTAGTACAATAAATCCATGCTTTTCCTGAGAATGTGAAGGGGGACCTCAATAGCTTGACTCTGAGTTTTCGGGAAAATCGAAGGTGAGCTTATCACGCCATCTTGAAAATAAGGGCGCGTGAGTTTTCTACGTTTCTATTAGCCGTACGATAAAAATATCATAGAATCAGAATTACATTCCCATACACTTTTATTCCAAACTTTTTTTTCTTACATCCATGATAAAAAATCTACAGGGTGATATCCTTAATATGGAATGTGAAAAAAATCGTTCAGGACGAAAGTAGTGCAGAATTACATTCTCAGCAACTTTTTTTCATTTTATATTTCAATGGTTGCTGAGAATTTGATTCTGCACAACTTTCGTCCTAAACGTACGATCTCTTTCCACCAGGAAATCACCATGTAGATTTTTAATTACTGATCATAGAGAACAAATTTTTATAGAAAAGTTGTTGAGAATGTAAATTCAAACAATTTTGGCTCTATGATATTTTATCGTAAGTCCAAAATAGGAGCGGAGAAAAGAAGTGGCACCCTCATTTCCAAGATGGCGAGGTATAAGCTCACCTTTGATTTTCCCTAAAACTCAGAGTTAAGCTACTGAGAGCTTACTAAAGATGTTTTTTTGCGTATTTCCTGAAATTCAGAGTTTTTCCTCATAGTTTGCCACCTCTTTCGAAACTCTATTTAAATAGATACAAAAAATTGTTCAAAAGAAAGTTTCATGACTTTTCCTGAAGATTTTATAATAACTAAAAAGAACATATCGCTATTGGAAATCTGTAAAAATTGGAATGTTTCAGTTTTTTAAATGGAATGCCCTTTATTTTATCTCATATTCAAGAACTTCTCATTTTAATCTTTTAAAAAATATATATATAGTTTGCTTATGTTTAGACTAGCCGTTTTTGAGTTAGTTCACTTTCAATAACTTGCAATGCGGGGAATAAGAAGTTCATTATCGCAACTGCCATTGGCCACCAAGGGAAATAACAAGTGTTACCAATATCGAGTACTTTCCAGCCATCAAATATTTTGTTTCCCTTGGTGTTACTCCATGGTTTCTCATGGCGGTTGCGATAAACTATTGCATCATTGCAAATTATACACTAAGTTATTCAAAGTCAAATAACTCAATAACGGTTAATCCAAACATAGGCAAACTATATATTTTTGAATAGAGGAAAATCAGGAGATCTTCAATCTGTAATGAAATATAGAGCATTCCATTTAAAAACAATGAACTTTTTCACATTTTCCTGATTTCCAATAGTGATTTGTTCTTTCGCTCAGTTATTATAAAATCTTCAGGAAAAATCATGAAACTTTCATCAGAACAATTTCTTTGAATCTTTGCAAATAGAGTTTCCAAAGTGGTGGTAAATCAGAAGGAAAAACCCTGTACTATAGTGAGTAATTTGACAATATAAAAACATTGTCAAATTCCTCATCACGTGCAATGATTAGGTCCGCACCTATAGGCCCTGTTTGTTAGTGATTCCCAAACTAGATTATAAGCTGAAAAATTGTGTTTTTTTTTAAGTAATAAGAAAAATACGATTCATGCAAGGAGATGATCCAAATGCTCTTTTGGAAGCCGGAATGAAGCAGAAACATGTGTTTGAAGAAATGGAGAATCCTAATGCATTTTGAGCAATAAAATATTTTTTTAAGAAGTGTTTTCAGTGGAGTTATTAATTTAAGAATAAATATTTCCATAATTGAATAGCCATTCCAACTCCCAATTGCACTGTCGCTTATTATGATTTGATGTGTTTTTAATGAGATACTTAAATGGTCAGATAAAATCATTAGGTTTTTCATTTTACAAGAGATAAATATGAAAAAAGTGAAACAACACTCAAAAAAGCGCAATAAGTTCAATTGTGCAGGAACATATGTGCCAATAATCAAATAAAGGATCACTTCAATAAGACTCATTTATTTCATTAGTTGATTAGTCCCAATCTATCATGTCCACTCTGATTTGTTGTTTGGTAGCCTACAAACATCTAGAAAAATTGGCGGATCGATAGGCCAGCTCCTTATGGGTGGCGGATCACCCCCAACATGTCGTGGGAACAATGAACTTTTCATAATAATATGATTCAGTTGAGGCTGATTTTTTTACCAGTGGTTCATTGGTAGCCTCCAATCATCCAGAAAAATTGGCGGATCAATTGGTCAGTTCCTTAAAGGTTGGCGGATCACCCCCAACATGTCATGGAAACAATGGAACATTTTCCATTTGTTCTAAATCCTGTCGAATGACTGGTTTGGATGTTACATTGGTACTTTTACTTTGAAGTGTTCCGGTTTCGCCTTTTATAACTACTTGAAAACAAATGAATATTGCATAACAACATTTGAGTTTTTTTTTAATATTTTGAAGCATAGATCACAACCCAATTAGGGTTAGGCACATTCCTTCCGACTCACCCTGTATAATATGTCGTTATATGTTATAAGTTTTGAGTACTCTAAACTTCCTCTAATTCATTTCGATTTGCATACAATAGTCCATTTTCATGATTTTTTATAATTGCTTATCAGAAAAAGCAGACAAAAATATTCTCAATTTTTTCTTCTCCGATTTTTTACGCAGCGGAAAAGGCACTAAAATTCACTTTTAACGTTGGGCCGATGACGTCATCCGCCTAAATCTGTGATTGGCTAGTCATAGGCAATGTTGCCAAACGAACTTTCCCAAACTGGAGACTCGCGGCTGGATGTAGCTCCCGTTCTTACAACACTGTTGCCGTCTCTCTGTTTGTTGGGTTGGGATTGTTAAGGTGTGAGTGGTGGAGGTTGTTTATTTTAATTTGAGTTTTGATTGTATCTTATCGGAATCCAGAATCATCATAGATAAAATAGCTTTGTTTCGTGATTTGATTTTGTTATTAATCATAAATCTTTAGGTGGATAATAATGAGTACCGATTTTTTCTGGAAGATCAATAACTTGAGAACGGCTGGAGCAATTTGAGTCATTTTTTTAAAAATTGTTCCTTGAAGTCTTGAGTTTCTTTTTATGGCGAGAAAAGCTGGAAAATCCCCCGAAAAAACAACTTTTTATTCAGGATGTCACATGTCACCTTTCCGTAACAAAAAAAACTAATGTCAATGTCAATGAGTAAATTCAATAGGCGCGTTCGAGTTTCCGCTCTAAACACTCTGAGCACGAAGAGCGTAAACTCGAACTCACCTAATGATATTAGGTCTGTTCGTAGAACAATTACAAACCAGTCAGAGCCAATCAGCATTCAGCATTTGCAGTTTGCAAACTATTTCTGATTATTTTGACCAATCGATGAAGCGCTGATCGATTTGTGATTGTTCTACGAACAGACCTATTGATGTCAATTAGCAGAGCCGTCGTATTACAATAAAGACGGCTCTGCAATTAGTCATTTCAAATCATAGACCTGAGAAATGAAAGAGACTCCAAACTCTATACAGCATAGCAGATGACGGCCATTTTCAATATCAAGACAAAAATGTCATTATGAGAGAAGTGTATTTCTATTTTTTCCCTCAAAGGGATGTTGTGTGCGTCTGTTAGAATAATACCCGTTAATGCGTGTCACAGACAATGTCCAGATTCATTTTCATTGTTGATACTACGTCCGTACAAAAATTAAAACTAAAACAGAATCATAGGTCAGGACTGATAAAGCAACGTTGCCATAATGTTAAAACAGGTGCATTCAGTGAACGTAAACATAAAACTAAAACAGTGCTGATGCTGATTCTATCCAGACTTTTATCTTATCTAATATATATAAATTTGAATCCAGTTTTTCTTGGTCACTCCATCACTTGAGAACGGCTGAAGCAATTTTTTTTTCAATGTTCTTTGGAATATGAGGAGTGATGTTATGAAAAGAAAAATTGGAGAATTTCCCTTAAGAATCCGAAAACACAACCTCCCTTTCTTTGACATAGTAAGGTTATATTTGCATAGTTTTATTATTTGCCAATGGATTTTGTTCAAATAATAATGTAGGTTCTAATTTGGTGTTTGATCAAAAATTGACCAAGTGCGGTTATGTTTGCCTAATTTTGTTATCTTCCAAAAGATGTTGTTCAAATTAGATAATAATATCGTAGGTTCTATTTGGGATTTGATCAAAACATTTAAAAAAATAATGACATGGTGAGGTTATGTTTTCATATAGTTTTGTTATTTTCCGAACGATTTTTTTCAAATTAGATATGTAGATTCTATTTGGGATTTGATCAAAAATGTTTTTGAATACATTACATACATAGTGAGGTTATGTTTGCATAGTTTTGTAATTTGCCAGAAGATTTTGTTCAAATAATCATGTAGGCTCGAATTTGGGGTTCGGTCAAAAAATTTAACAAAAATTGACCAAGTGAGGTTATGTTTTCCTAATTTTGTTATTTTCCAAAGGATTTTGTTCAAATTAGATAATATATCGAAGGTTCTATTTGAGATTTGATGAAAACATTTTTTTTTAAATGACATAGTGAGGTTATGTTCGAAAAGTTTTGTTATTTTCCTGAGGATCTTGTTCAAATAAGATATAGAGGTTTTAATTTGAGATTTGATTTTAGAAATTTACCAAAAATCGTCCAAGTGAGGTTATGTTTGCATAATTTTGTAATTTTCCAAAAGATTTTGTTCAAATTGGATTATAGAGGTTCTATTTGGGACTTGATCAATATTTTTTTCAAAAATGTGAGATCATGCTTTGCTTAATTTTGTTATTTTTCAAAGGATTTTGTCCAAATTAGATATGTTAGTTCTATTTGGGATTTGAAGTGTTGTAACAATAGATACGTTTTCAGTTTAAAAGTAAAAAAAAGTACGCTAGAAATGTTGTCAGATATTTCACATATCATCCTAACTGGAAAATCGCTGGGAAGATTCTTATTATTTTTTATATGTTTGTTATGTCTGCGCCCCGAATAACACAATAATCATTGAAACATCGGAAAAGCTAAAAAAAAAGAAAATCGTGAAAGAAATTCATTTTGAGGCAGTATGGAATCTGCCGGGTCAGCTAGTAGCTAGTAATACAATAATAATAATTATTGTGATGTGTAAAATCAAAATACTTTTTCAATTTACAGTTTTTGTGTGGAATTTCGCTTATCGTTCTCTTCTTGTCTTTATATTAAATTAATGATAAATGAAGATACCTCCATTTAAAATTTAAATGTCCAAAAGAGTTTCAAGGTTCTTTCTATGAATTTTCATAAAAAGATTGACATCAATTAAACCATTTTTACCAAAATTCTTACACCTTATATTTTATAAACCCCTGTATTATTATGCATATAGGCATCTATAGTTTCTTATAACTATAAAAGAACTTTAAAGTTTAGACTTTAAGGACGATGCACATTATCATGCACGTAACGTTTCAGGCGCAAACCGTTTTGCTTCCGAAAATTTTCATTCAATAGCCTAGTTTACACCGAAAGCTCGTTTAGTTTGGTCCGATAGGACCAAGTGGGTGGGGATAGTACGGTAGGACCAATGCTTGCTTCTCGTCCGTTTACACCGCCTTGCAACGCGTGAACTAAATGAGTACGCGCGCTATTCGTCAAACGTCAAAAACAAGTCGAAATTATTTATCAACACAATTCGTAATCAAAAAAAACATAAGTGAGTACGCTCAGATTGCCTTGAGAAACTCAGAACCATCACAATTGACGATAATAACAATCAACATAACCTCATAATTTTGATCTAGATCGAACCAAATTTAGTTCGGTACACTTGCTGGCGAGTACCGAACCAAGAGCGGACCAGCTTAGTCCGCAACTGTTTACACCATTCGAACCAAATGTTTGGTTCTGATATAGTTCGAATTTAGTACTTGGTCCGCGGACCAAGTTGTTGGTGTAAACTAGGCTAATGCTTATGATATGAAATAATTCACACTCTCAGGCACGGATCGTATCCGTCACATTACGTTTCCGTTCAGGATTTCCGAAGACAATATTTGACTGAGCCGGTTCGAAACGGAGCCTGTCGTAACTTGCCTGAACGGATAATGTGAATTACATTCCAACCTTTCTTCAGTTGTTCTGCAGACCATACTCTGTTTAGTTCTGTTGGTGCTTTGGTAAGTAAAAGTTAGATATGGATTTAGAAAAGTTAATTGAACTTGTTCGAAATGAAGAAATTTTATTTAATTGCGGTGATAAACATTATCACGATGCAACGAAAACGAAAAAGGAAAATATCTGGAGGAAAATTGGAGAAATACTTGAACGAACTGGTGAGTAATGTTCAATGACAAGTGCACATTTATTTTCAATTTATTGAATTCTAAATGTATTACAGCATAATTAGTGTATAGGTGATGTTACTGAATATCAAGTTTGCCAGCTTCAGATTGAAAAAGGATTTTGAATGTGTCCCTTACATTGAATGCTGATAATGAATTATTTCCACCTTGTTTAGGGAAACAAGCATGTTTCACTTCACTTTCATTGTGTCTGTGCTATGAGTAGTCATAATGGGTCCCAATAAAATTATGTAATATACAGGTAGTCAATATAACTTTGTCTACAATTTCCGGTTTCAACTGAATTCTTCGATTAAATTCGAAATTTCTGAGATAATATTCCAAAGGCATTTTCTACAACTCTTCTAGCTGTTGATAACCGGTAATTACTGTTTTTCTGTATCGTTATATACATTGAGCTTCTGGATACGGTCTCATCAAATAGGTTTTCAGAACCCTTCATCTCCAAGAATAACATGTGGCATCTGGATGTTCATACCTGGCAAAGGTATATCTACCAAATTGCAAATAGTTTCGTTTTCCAAATATTTTCTCAAGTTGGAGTTATAGAAAATGCCTCCATCGCTATTTTTTCCATATCTTCCTATATCCACAGCAATAAATTTATACTAAGCGTCAACTAAAGCCATTAAATTTACAGAAAAAAAAACTTTTTATAATTGAAAAACAGTGAACCACTGTTTGCTGGCGCAATAATCTGAACGTGTTTGCCATCAATCGCTCCTATGCAATTGGGAAAATTCCATATTTTCCAAAAGTCTTCAGCTATTTGCTTCCATTTGTCTACCGTGAAAAGAGGTATACATTCTGTCTTCATAGTTGAGATTCCGTAATAATTGACTTAACTGTAGAATGCCCAAGTCGAAAACTGTATGAAATTGTTTTGAATGAATCTCCAGTGGCCAAATACCTGCAATAGAATAATACATGTTTTTTGCAGGCAAAGAATGCAAAAAGCAATGGAATGGACTTAGAGATGCGTTCAGAAGACATAAAAGAAAAAAGAAAACAAAAAGTGGCCAGGCTTTAGCAACCATGAACAAATGGAAATTCGAAGATGAGATGAAGTTCCTTCTTCCGTACATGCAAGATAGGTCAACCGTCTCCTCGATTGATATTAATATAGAAGATTCTCTGGACGCAGCCACATCCGAGTCAGAGATAACAATGGGTGAAACACAAGAACCGTTAAATGAAGAAATGACACAGAAACCGGAAAAGAAACCGGAACCACATTCCTCAATAGTAGAAAATAAATCATTTAATGGAAAGAGGCAAGCACCTACTGCTACTGCATCATCTGTGGTAATGGAACACCTTCTGAAAAGCGAAGAGAAAGATGAGGTTGAGGCACTTTTTTATGGTTTAGCTCAAACAGTGAAAAAGATGTCCTCATATTATCGAGCACTTGCAGAAGCAAGGGGGTCTCGTCAATTGTGGGAGAGATTGAATTACAATCAATTACCAATCCAAACCCATCTGTCATGACAAATGCAAGTGTATATCCCCCAAGTGCTTATCAAAATTATAACTATTCATCAGGGTCAAATGTTGCTACGCCAATGCCATCACCTTCCACATCAAACACCCAAGATTTTTACGAATCTTTTTCGAGGAGTATCGTAAATGATAGTACTAATTTGGGAATATTGTACATTTTCATAGTTTTTCCTAAGAATTTCTTATAATTTGAATGAGAAGTAAAGTTGATTTTTTTATGAACATCTTGTTTTCACTTACCTTAAACAAACAGCTAGTTTTTCCTTTGGTGTGATAGCTTCTTTGAATGTTGTATTCTGTTTTTTTATCATTGGTGTTATTTTGTCAAGAATATATTCGAATTGAGATCTATTTATTCTAAAATATCCATGATACTTGGCATCATCATTAATCAGCTCTTTGTATACAGTCCAGTATTCACCCTCATTTTTCCTTTCTTTGAACATCGGATGTACTGCAAATCTTCTTACTGATTTACATTTTTTCTCTTCTTCGTCCAATAGTAGTGCAATTGCACATAATTTTTTGTGCGAGTAGAAAAACATCACCACGTCACCAAACTGAAACGCTGACTGTATACTTCATGACTTCATGATTATATGAACGCACCGTCCGATTGCTGGAATGGGAGCGCTACGTGCCGGAAACGTTACGTGCATGATAATGTGCATCGTCCTTTTACTCATAATGTCAAAACGTTCCTCCACTTTCCTGAAGAATTATCTGCTGTGAAGAATATCTAGCTGAAAATTGCCCATGCTATCGAATGATAAACAGCGCAACATATTTGAAAATCCCGCGAAAATCCTCGAAAAAGTACGGCAACATTGATATCATGAGGAAGTCGGAGCTATAGTCTGTTCCAGGGCCGTAGCTAGGGGGGGGGGCATTTGGGGGCACTGCCCGACTTTAAAATTTCCATGCCCGACTTTAAACAAGTTTGCCATGATAACCGTTTCTTTTTATATTCATCAAAACCCATAAATCTTGTAAAGATTCAAAATGGTGAACATCAAAATTTGACTTACCACCCATCGATCCAGTTAAGATAAAAATAGCCATCTGTCATGAAATTTGAATGAATATTAACTGAATTTTGTTTCAAAATGGGTGTTTTAACAATTTCGATGTTCACCGTAGTAGGTATCTTGGAAACGGTAGAGAAGGAGGATCGACTCACATGAACAGCTTAAATTGAGGCAAAGTTGAGCTTTTTGGTAGTCAATAAAATACCGTTTAACAAGGAGTCAAAAAACGAAAACAGATAATTATTTTTATTTGGTTCTATAGAGGAATATCATCATAAACTTTTGATGGCTGAACAGTTTCGTTCTACGGTCAATGGATTCTAATTTTGTCTTTCTAATTTTTCATTATCAAGGCAGTACTTTTTTTTTAAATAGCGCCAATATGATTTGATGAGATTTAAGTTTGTTGTGTAGGCCATAAAGACTCATAAAACCATAGTAAAGTCAAAAGTGTGGAAATTGTGGGGGAAACCAGAAACGGACTGTCCTGTAATTGAATAGTTGGTAAACTGAAAAATGACCAAGAAGTTATCTCCAAGTAGTTTATCTGTGACATTCTTGATTCATACAATTATGACCTTGTGATCATGAACAAAACCATATCAAAACGTGACTTATCATCACCAAACATAACATACCAAAAATCATAAAAATCGATATCAACCTACCGTTTTTATAGTAGTTGATTACAACTTTTAAGAAATAACATAGGGGATGTTTTGTGAAATGCGCGATTAACTTGCTCAACGTCATTCACGGTATTTGGTTTGTTCTAGCATGAAATTTTTTACGGTTTGAAACCAATTTTGTGGATTATTTTACTGCGCATGTTTATCCTGGGATCGGGTACCAAACGGTTTGGGATTTTTATTCGCTAGAACAGCTCTAAAAGTTCATCATAAAGATAAATCAGAAGCAAAGCTCCAATTTGACTCATTTGAACTTGAAGTTGAAGACTCTGATGACATTTTCAAACCAAGAAACATGATTATTGCACTAGTTATTTTCTGAGCATTGAAAAAACTATCCTACCTGTGTTCCAAACATGAATAATTTAATTATTCACAGAACTTGATTAAAAGGAATAATTAATTGGTAATTAGTTTTTTAAATAAACTCAACAGACCATAACCAAAAATTCAAAATAACAAAACAGATCAATCAAAAGCAGAACTATAAGAACACTGGAAACTTCTGCGCATGTCACTAACTAGAAATCAGCTCAAATTCCTGTGGACTGTCTTGGCAGTTTTCAACTACACATCTGACCGACAGTCAAAATCCCAGTTTCAATTTGCTAGAACGCGAACTTTGGTATGCAGAAGCTCTGGACGATTCTGTACCGTTTGGAATCGTTGCTAAAACAACGCTATTAGGTTTGTTCTAGCATGAACTTGTTGACGGTTTGAAACCAATTTTCTGGATTGTCTTACTGCGCATGTTTATCCTGGGATCGGATAGCAAATGGTTTGGGATCTTCATTCGCCAGAACAGCTCTAAAAGTTAATCATTTGAAAAATCAGAAGCAAAGCTCCAATTTTACTCTTCTTGACTTGAAGTTGAGGACTAATGACATTTTTCACCCATCAAACCAAGAAGAATAATTATTGAACTAGATATTTTCTGGACTTTGAAGGAAACTATATCCTACCTGTGTTTCAAACACGAATAACATTAGAGCCTATTTAGACAATTTCCCTAATCGCTGGATAGGGCGAAGAGGCCCCATAGAATGGTCCGCTAGATCTCCAGACTTAACGCCCCTTGATTTTTTTCTTTTGGGACATGAAAAATAAAGTGTATGTGACAAAACCTGAAGATCAAGATGGGGGGTCGGAGAGAAACAAGTCAAAAGAGCTTTTTTGTAGGAAACTGAATGAAGTTTTATAAAAATTATTATTGAAAAAATTACACTACTCAATTTTTTTTTGAAAAATACTGCACACATGTTCTCCAACTCCGGCCTCAGGTGAGGTATTTTTTTTTCAAATACTCAGAAACATGCACTACTACCTAGTTTTCAGAACCGGAAAATGTAATTCGATAAAACGGTTTTCAAAATAAAATCTAAAACTCATTTCTTTGTGGAACATGTACACCCTGTATCTTGGGCACTTCCGGCCATGAGTCTCCCATGTATTTAGTAAAAGCGTGACCAAGTCATAGAACAAGATCTGGTGAGACCTTTGAAGAGTCAAGGACTCATACGAGGCCATAAGATAAATGAAAGCTCACTTGGTCACTACATTTACTCTTCTTTAGGGTGTCTTAAGCTACGTGATGCCATGGAGGAGTTGTGCAAAATGACAACCAAGACCTCAAAGCAAGGTATAATATCAGTGAGGACTGAATTCCATTTGTTAAGAAACAAGAATCGCCTTTGTACCCATAGCAGTTGATTTTTTCTCGCGAGAAGGGTAGAACATTTTCTTGATACCGTTTTTGTTCTGCAGCAAGTAGAGCTTCGAGATTCTCGTCGTTCCATGGATTGCAGAGACCTTCAGGTTTTTCAAGAGTGTATGGCTTGAGAAGCAGGTCCTTTGATTGGTTAGTGCCTTCTTCAGTTGCTGGAATGACTCCTGACATGCTCCATCCTAGTCAAATCGTCAATGTTCCTCCGTTAGCGTGGTGAGTGGTTTGGCAATTGTGGTAATCTCTTGGACGTACCGGCGGTAATGGGTACACAGTCCCAAGAAATTCCGGAGCTCGTGAAAATTCTTGAGTAGACTTTCCAGAACTGCTTTCACCTATCACAATCCACGGCGGCCACACCATCAGCAGAGAAAACATGGCCCAATTACTGCACTTCCCTTTGGAACAGATGACATTTCTTGGGGCTCAGCCTCAGCCCACTACTCCTTAGTCTCTGAAAAACGTCCACCAAATTTTTCATGTCGCCGTCGAATGATTTTTCGACCCCAACTATGTCATCGAAACACCAGAGATGTTGACCACGATAGTCCTTTCAGAACGGTCTCCATCAGCCTCTCAAAAATAGCAGCTGCATTGCATATTCCGAATGGCATAACCGTGAATTGCCAAAGCCCCGTCCCGATGGAATATGCCGTCTTCTCCCGATGCTCTGCAGCCATTTCCACCTACCAGTAACCACTCCAACGTTGAGAAGATCTTCGATCCGGCCAAAGTGTACAGAGTGTGGTCGATTCGAGGAATTGGGTAGCCATATCTGTCTTCATCACGTTGTTCAATTGACGATAATCGAGACAAAATCGGGTTGAGCCGTCCTCATTCTTGACTAACACCACGGGCGAAGACCATGGATTGCTGGATAGCTCAATGACTCCTTCCTTTTCCATATCCTGAATTATCTCTATCTGACGTGTTCCGGCGTTGCTGGATATGCAAGACGAACTAAACGGGCAATTTCAGCTTCGAGCTCTTGCAGGAACTCATTTGGCTTCTGGTAGCGGTTCTTGAGTTGTGAGTAGTAGACGTGTTCCAAATGAGTTTGGCCATTCTTCAACTCCAGATGCAAAAAAGTCGTAATTCTCCTGCTCCTGGGTAGAAAGTGTTTGTAGAATGTCTGTTGCCTCACCTCGAATAGCCAAAGCCTTTTCCACAGCAGACCAGCCGTTTGCTCTTGCGGCTGCCTCAAACTGGCAATGGTAATTGTTTAAAGAGGACTTTCCATCAAATTAAGGAGCTTCGGATAACCTCCTTCTCCATACTGACATGCATATCAGAGTTGCACAATTTGACGTGTCCTGGATGTTATGGGACTATTGGGTATCTCCTGATGTCTCGATGGCCGCTACTTGTCGTCTGATTTGGTCGATTTCATCTTTCAACGTTGTCATTCTTTTGTCCATTTTTAGTTCCATCTGTTCTGATCGCCCCTTGAAGCTCCCTTTCAATTGATCCTTTAAGTTTATATAATTTTGATCTAGTTGTTGTTTAAAACCTTCTTTCAGTTGCCTAGAATTGTTCTCTAATTTTTCTCCAGATTTTCTAGCATTTTCCTCCAGGCTTCTAGAATTTTCCTCTAATTTTTTCATAATGGAACTCATATTGACCACTCCAGAAATATCAAACAAGCAAGTATCAGGATCCTCACCTTCATTTATCAACTCGCAGCGAAGTTTTTCCTGCAACTCCGATTTTCTCCCAGTGGCGTCCACTTCACGTACATACTTCCAGCTGCCTCTTGAGGTCACTTACTTTCAAGTCTTTGAGCAACAGCTTGTTGGTGGTCATTACGATAGTTTATTATTGTCCACTCACTTGAAAGGTCCAATTCTCAAAATAGTCCGAGATAAAAACGAAACTTGAACGTGTATTTACACTGCACCACTGGTCCATCCAGTTCTGACACCACTGTCACATTTTCAGTTCTTAGGGCTCGATGAGTGGTGCACTTAACTTCTCCTCCGCATCAGGACGTCCGGGATAAACCCTTTAGTGTCCCAATATCTCACTTAAGTCTAGCCAGGTAACCTTCCGAAGGACTCTCGGTCACAGGGTAGGCCACTACCAGAAGTGAATACACGGTTGCGACGTGTTTGTCCTAACTCCGCTCTCGCTGCGGTGAACTCTGGACCGTAGTCTAGTTGACTTCTTGTGCAGCCTGAAGGGCTTGCACTCATTTCTTGACTTCTGCGTCAACGCGAGACTCAAACGCAGCCTACGGGCTCTCTTTCACCAAAATGCGTTTGCTTTTGTCTTCTTTTCTCCTTTCTTGGGGATTCGTTTTGCCCATGTACGATGGGCAGCCACGCAACTTGCGGGATGGCCTTTCCCCACGCTTACCACGCAACTCGCGTTGCGTTCACCACTAGCGAGTGTCTCGAGTGTGCAGTCTCTACTGACTTGACGCAGCGATGTCGCGGTCGCGGGTGAGGGTACGAGCGGGACGTGTCCCGAACGTTCGTCGTCGAGGGTCGGTACCGTGGGCACCGGTGCCTCCTCTGCTGGGGAGGGGGGGGTGACGACATTTCTCCGGACATGCCGTCCCTGCCTCCAGCTTTTCTCTTGACTACAGCATGGAGATCAACCTCCATGTCATCAGAGACACTTGTATGGGTCTCTGAGACATGGACCTTCGATCCCGATACCTTTTTCTTCGTCTTTTGTGCCGACAAGGGGGAAAACGCGTCCTTCAATCTTCCCGAGGCTGACGTATGAACGTCCTCCACTTTAGGGGGGTCCGGGAGATTTGCGATCACCTGTACCTCCTCCTTTGAAGAAGGTGAAGGGACAGGTGAGTCTCTCTTGGGTTGAGTCGGTCCGAGATGCGCTCCTTCTTATATAGGTACGATATGGTGGGTCTGGTATATTCCGAAATTTCAAGTTTCCTTCTCGAGATTTCTCGACGATCAGGTCTGGCGCCAACTGTCTGAGCGTGGTTGCCAGACTATGGGAATCTTCGTGACAATAATTGGAAAGAATTGTTTGAACCCAAATAAGACATCATGGACCCAATTTAAAATTGATTCCCTGGATAACATAAAAATAATCAACCTACAAATAAAGCATAAAGATGAAAATGTTAAAATCTTCGGACTGTATAGGTCCCCGTCAACTAACGTAGATACATTCAACCAGAACCTTGATTCCTATTTAGAGCAAAACAAAAATACACTGAAAAAATTTGATCACTGTATGATAATAGGCGACATAAACATTAATTTACTCAAAAACGAGAATTTCATCGAAGAATACAAAAATTGTTTAATTGAAAATGGTTTTATATCTGCAATAAATGATGTTACACGACCTCAATCAGGAACTTGTCTGGACCATATTTTCCTGAAGTCGAAAAGTTCAAACGATAGAGTGCAATCTTTTATATTCCAAAACCAAATAACTGATCATTATCCGATTGTGATACATATAGCAGATAAAAATCAATTCTATGGAAAAAAACACTTGAAAAATACTGAATTTGATAAAACATATATCAACAAAAATAAACTCAAAAAAATAATATCACAAGAAACATGGGAACACGTATACAACGAAAAAGATGTAGATTTATCAACAGAAATATTTATAAAAATATTGCAAAATCATGTAAAGTCAGCAACAACAATAAAAAAATTCGATAGCAGGAAGGTCAATAAAAATCCTTGGATCACGCCAGCCTTGCTAAAATCGATAAATACAAAATATGAGCTACTAAGCAGATCAAGGAAATACCCTACAAATCCTGTGATTACGCGCCAATATAAAGACTACAGAAATAATCTGAATAAAGTCCTTGATGAGGCTTACATAAATTACTTTAAATCCAAAATGGACAAGAACCTTAATCGATCGGACAAACTTTGGAAAAATGTCAAGAATATTCTAAACAAAAACCAAACAAGAAAGCATGAAATCAGTGAGATTGAGAGCAATGGCCAAATTTTAAATAATGAAGAAGAAATAGCAGAGTGTTTCAACCATTATTTTAACACTATCGGCAAAACTATGGCAGGAAAAATCAAAAATAATCTAAACGAATATCTGAGTTTCCCTGCACCCATAAACAAACACAGCTTGTTCTTAAATCCGACAAACATCACAGAGTAACAGATACTATAACATCCTTAAAAAATGACAAATCCCCTGGAATAGATGAAATCAGAAGCGAAACTTTCAAAGAATTAAAAGAGTTCTTGGCACCACCTCTCGTATACATTATTAATAAATGTTTGGAAACAGGAAAATTCCCCAAAAGCCAAAAAAAAGCTATTATCAAGCCAGTATACAAATCTGGGAACAAAGCATCACCGTCAAACTATAGGCCCATTTCTTTGCTTGATACCTTTAGTAAGATTTTGGAAAAAATTATCAAAAAAAGACTCGTTGATTTTCTGAAAAAATGTGAAATCTTATCGGAAAACCAGTTCGGTTTTCGGGATACCCACTCAACTGAAGATGCGCTGGTCAAACTCACAAAAAGCATTGATAAATCATTAGATATTGGAGAGAAAGTCCTCTGCGTTTTTGTTGATTTGGCCAAGGCGTTCGACACGGTCGACCATAAAAAATTAATGGAAATTCTTGAGAATGCTGGAATAAGAGGAATAGCGCTTGAACTGTTTAGAAGCTATTTGACTGACCGCACTCAAAGTGTTAGGATAGGAAAAACTTCAAGTACAGAAGCCAACGTTGAATGTGGTGTTCCACAAGGGACCGTACTGGGTCCGATATTGTTTATTATTTATATTAACAATTTGTTCAACATCCAGTCTCTTGGTGAACTTATATGCTTTGCTGATGACTCGGCGATAATATATAAAGACAAAAGTTGGCAGAAACTGAAACAAAAAGTAGAAAACGACGTCCCGAAAATCTTCCTATGGTTTAAAAATCATCTTCTCACCACTAATTTCGAAAAAACATACTTTATGCCATATGGCTGTTATTCCGACTCCCTCCCAGACTATACAGAACTTAGCATTCAGATAAACAAAACTACTTTCTCCATAAAATCAAAGCTCAAAATTAAATATCTCGGTGTCATGCTTGACCCCCACCTCAAATGGAATGAACATACCAACTATATTACCAATAAGTTGAGAGGTCTGATACGTAAGTTCAAAGAACTAAAGAAATATTTTGCAATCCCATATCTGAAAACACTCTATCTATCTCTTGTGCAGCCACACCTGACTTACGGAATAATAGTTTGGGGAGGTGTGCTTGATGTCCATCTCAAGGCATTGGAAAACACTCAGAAGTGGATTCTAAAGGTAATCTATAACAAAAACCGATTGCATCCAACTGAGCTATTGTTTGAGGAATCCAAAATTCTGGACATAAGACAACTTTTTGTACAAAGTATAGCCCTGAGACAATACAAGAAGAAAGATACCCTTGAAACTGTTGAGCACCAACACGATACTAGATATAAAACAGGTTGCCTTCCAAAGACGAAAACCTCATTGGCACAAAGATTTTTCACGTACATCAGTCCAAATGTGCATAAAGGCTTACCTCTCGATATAAAGATTATGAATTCATTTGACCTATTTAGACATCGTTTAAGATTATGGTTGCTTCAGGAGGGAAGAATCAAAATCCATAAACTTATCAACAAGAAGTATGAATAAATGATCATTTTCACTGGGTGAACTAAACCAACAATTATTATTATTATACTGTAACCCTTCACCCTAGAGATATAAGAATGACAAAACCCGATCGTGACATTAATTCCCGAATATGACTTGCACCCTATTCAGAGTACAACTCCGACCATGACAAATAAACCCCGATTTCGACACAAAACCGCAGTCTGAAGCAGCCATTTATATCAAATAAGACAGCATATTTATAAATAATGCTGTATAATTAGCATTAAAATTATGTCACTTCTTTGCTCTGTACCCATTACCATTCTACATACATTTTATCACTTAATAGGTTCAATGTTAATGTTGTAATATACCCAATACTTATTTTTTAGCACATAATAGGTATTCTGTAATAATTGTAATATTCCCCCACCAACAAGATTTATTTCTTTGGTGGTTTTATTATAGTTTATTTAATTATTGTAATTAATTCATTGCTACTATTTTCTTTTTGATAAATAAACTTATTGATTGATTGATTGATTGATTGAATAGAATTATGAATTTGGTGAAATTAGACAAAAATATTTTATAGTCACGTCATGCTTTATTTATAGTCAACAGATTATATTTCACATCAACATACTATTTATTGATGGTTTATTTCTTGGTACAACTTATTCTTCAAACAACAAGTACTATTTCAATTATAAATCAGTTGAGTAGTTTTATTTCAAAAGCATGATCCGAATAACCAAATAAGACATCATGGACGAAAAATAAATTCAATTAGTGACAATCCGTGTTTCTCTAATGCCCAGTTTCTGAACATCAATATGACAGGAATGTCAACTTATGGATCCGATAACTTGACATAATATCCTGGTTTGATATACAGTGTGTGTCCATTTAAGTGTGCAATATATGGGATTTTGTTTTATTAATTGCAGAACCAAAATTCTGATATCATCAAAAGTTGTTGCATGTTCGATTAACTTCTAAAGTGGAATATTAGAATGGTTGCACGTCTAACATCATACACGGTGTGTCAAAAAAATAAAAATTCTACAAGAGTGAAGTATTCTTTTTTCAAAAAATTCAGCAAAAAGTAATTAAGAAAAGTTGTTCAGAATGTGAAGTTTTGCCCTAATACCAAGAACAAACTGCCTAAGAAAAAAATGTATTTTTTCTGTATTAAATGATACTCAGATATAAGGGTACAAAGTACAAAAATTGCGCAACCTATGCGAGTTGTAGGTTATAGTTCTCCTGAATTGATCAAGTCGGAGACACATTAGCGTCGAGTTTGTATTTGTTCTTTTGCATTCATAAAATATTATTCCTGGGATACCTATAAAAAATGGATGCATAGCTGGACATAATTTTGTCAGGAAACAGGTTCAAGGACTTGGTCAGTTACTTCGAAGGTAATTTGATTTCTTGTATAGTTCACGTTTTGTCACAAACAATATGTTCTCATGATTGAACGTTTCCGTTTGCTCAACCTAACATGTATCTTTTTCAACTTTTGTCATGGTCAATCTGTTACCAAATGAAAAATCTGCATAAGTTATCAAATCAAGTGATATTTTAACTTGACGTCGAGCTTGACGTAAATGTTCAATCATATGGGGCACATAATGATGGCGTCGCCGTCTTATCAACCGTCAGAGCTCCTGCTGCTATACCTCCTGCTTTGTTAATAATACATGGATGTAATTGCTGCAGAGTTAAGTTTTTATTAAAATGTGTATCAACTAAACATATTGATGTTATTATTAATGGTGACAAGCTATAAAAAAATACATTTAAAAACTGGGGTAACCCGAGAATTACCCCTTGGGAAAATAGAGTTGGGTCACGCCCAAACTTTCTCAAACAACCTATATGCATCAAATTGTATGAATGAAAGGAGGTTTTTCAAAATTTTAGTTTGAAACACTAAACTTTTATTTTGAAGACCTTTTTCCAAATAACATCAAATTTAAAACCGCGGCAGACTAAACATGATAATCATGACACCATCATTTGCATAGAAAATATAGTGGGTAGATACAGTGTGTCTCACAACGTTGGAATCATATGGAAAACTTTTTTATTAATAATTTTACGAGAAAAAGTTATTCTTCATAAAAAGTTCTGCATGTCCTAATATGTAAATACAATCATCAGATATATTCTTTTTTAGTTGTGTACGAGGTTTGTCAAAAATTATGAACTTCGCCCAAGAGTAAAGAACCTTCAATTTCGACAATATCGAAAATTGTTATTAATAAAAGTTGATCAGAACTAGAAACCACGTTTACATTTGCAATTACACCACTTTACAATTTTCCCTAGCTTTTCTTTATTTTCAATTAATATTTGGATCTTGTGTTTATTAAAAATGCGATAACCTTCAAGTTTCTCAATTTTGTCTAAAAGTTTGGGGATTTAGGGTTACTTTTGAAAACAAAGGCGTTTTTTTGTGATTCACGTTTTAACTCAATGTAGTTAATCAAATTACCTTTGGTAAAAGATTAATACATGGAATAAAGTAATAATGGTACTGTTACCATGGTTATTTATTTAGTTTTTAGAAAATATTTTCAAAAATTCCACCGCTATTAGGGGTTGATGCAAGTTTTGTTATGAATTTGATGGATCATTGAACATCAAAGACGATATCTTCAGAGAGTGCTCGTATTGCCATCTGGTTTAAACCCATTGAGCTAACAATAGTTATCGGATAACTAGTTAAGCTGGATTTATAGATTCGGTAAGACGTAAAGCGTATGACGTAACGTAAGCCGCATCATATCAACATTCAAACAACCGTGTTACGGCTGAAAGTGTTCAGTGATATAAAGTTATGGAGTTCATTGCTATTGAATATAATTATTTGTTTCTATAGGTACATTTTCTCGTTTTTGAATAACGTGAGTAAGTTTTAAATGTAGACTATCAGATTATCACAATTTCAAAAGTGAAAAAAATGAACATCTATTTTTAATACATTCTATAACACCTAGTTGTTTGGACCCTTCCGTTCCTAAACTAAATAATTGTAAGTTAAAAAACTATGTATATAAACACTTCATAATTTTTGAATCTATTGGTAAAGTCTTTTATTGTTGTTTGATGCGTTTTTGGGGAATTGGATTAGGTTGATTTTTCATCTTACAACACAGATAAGTGATTGAAAAGTGGATCTACACTCAAGATACACACAATAAATTATTTGATCTCTGCCTGCAGGGAGATGTTCCGATAATCGTATTGAGGATCACTTCGATCAGACTCAATTTATTTATTGATCAGTGTCAATCTGTCCACTCAAATGTTCACTTATGTCCCGTGGAGTACAGGAAACTGCCCACTGAGTACAAAGTTCGGCAATACTGAAACCCATTACAAAAATGATTATAAAAATAAATAAAACCGTAAGATCTCACTCTTTTTAAAAAATCCCTGTTGACACTAAACATGGAGAAAAAAGGAACTTTTATGGGTTGATCGAAATGAAGGCACATGAAGAGATAGTTCTTTCGGCATTCTAGATCCCATAGGTACCACTTGAGGTTGAATATTTCTTGCCTTACTTGTTCACCCTGCAAAATTCACAGTTTTTGATTTGTATGTTTTGTTTATTGCAATGTTACTTTTTGTCTTGTTTTTATCATTGCAATTTTTCAAATGTTGCTCTAGCTTTTTAGTTTTATTACCTAATATTTTTGAGCATCCTAAAACTGAGAAATTGTTGTATATTAAAATCTCGGTAAGTTTTGGATTTTCATTTCAAAGATTTTTTTTTCAGATTTCATTCGAAATGTTTTTTTCATGATACATTTCGAATGAAATCTGAAAAAAAAATCTATGAAATGAAAATCCAAAACTTAATGAGATTTCAGCCCAATTTCCGCCTTAAGTTTTTATTTTTATGTCACATAAAATTTGAAAGTATGGTCATGTAGGTACTGAAAAATACTTTTTTTCCACGTGTGAGAAAAGTTTGAAAAATCATCAGTATACCGGGGAAATCAAAAAGTTTGTTTTTTTCTGAATGCATCACCATAATAACCTCAGAAGCATCTGGGCTGAAGTCCAGTTTTTGGAATTTTACATGCAAGAGAGCGAGAAACGTCGAGTAGCAAATGTGAAATCTGGCCATACGCACTCAAAACTCGGTTGGATCACATGAAATTTCAATAGTATGGATGTTAGTATATTGGTTTTACTTTTTCAATAGCAAATCCAATACGAGCATTTTCAAATTATAGTGACGGACATCAGTCTTTGTACAGGGTGTCCCATTTTGGTTGAAATTGTGGGTTATCTCGGTAATCACTGAAGATAGAACCTTGCGGTTTTGACGAACCTAAGCTTCTTTTTTGTGAAACGAAAGATACCATGAACAAAAATTTCACAGGACTTTCAGTTTTTGAGCAAGAGTGTGATTTTGAAAAAGTTGCATTTTGAACACCCCTTGTATCTCAGCTATTTGATGACTTATCGGAAATATAAAAACGGGATCTGGTAGAACTTTTTATGTAAAATTCACTGGATTAATCAGTTTTTTTAGGATATTATCGTTTTTGAAATATTGACCAAAGTTGCTTTTTTAGATGGGACACACTATATATTCATCAAAAAATTGATTTGTCTTTTCACAAGCTTTTCGAAAATATAATTTAGTATGGTCTACCACGAAAATAATACCAATTTCATAATTCGCCATCAAGATTTTGTAGTAGGCCATGAAAACCAACGACGTTTTTTATTGTTCACTTGGTAACAGTTCTCAACTTTCATGTGTATGCACGGACCACGGACCTATATAAAAACTGGACTGCTAATGCATATGGCCGACCTTGCCAAAAATCACTGAGGCATGGGCGCCGCCATGATGGGACACATTGTGTTGGCATCTTTGGTTTTTCATCGCAGACAACTGATTAATTTTGTGGTTATGTTTATGTCACAGATTAGTGTCCGTGGTTATATTATTATTATATCGATTATCAATATTTTATTCATTTTTGGATTTGATTTGATTGATTTGGAGATTAATTCAAGTCAATAAGATTTTCAAGCGACTTTTTGGATTTGTGTTGTGACTTTGTGAAGTGTTTGTGACATTGATATTAAGTAGCTAGTACCAGGGCTAGTACTAATAAAAAATAAAACTATATGAGATGTTTTGGGTAAGAGTAGGGATCTTGGGGTCAGCTGGATTTTTCAACAATATGTGAACGTAGGTGCTTGAAATTTGGTGTAAAGTGTTCCTGAGTGATTTGGTATTTCTTTTAAAAAAAATCATAGTAGTCAAAGTACACATACTATAAAATAAAATATGAAACAAACGACAAAGCTGGAAATGAAATGACTTGCACAAACGTGGGTTAATACCTCGCGTAATTTTTAAAATGTCAATTTCAAATTAATTTATTCATGTTAATGTACAAAAAAAAGTCACACAAGTCAAAAAATTAGATTAGAAACTTAGAACTCAAATGCCAGAAACTCATCTAAAGTGTTAAAAGCATTTTTTATCAAAATCCCTTCAACTCTGGACTCGATTCTGGATTTACACAGTTAGGTACTGATGGAAGCGTTCGGAAAGAAGGTAGGTATGTACTTTTCCGCACGCGACGACATAGAAAAGTGTATCCGTATATTTAAATCACTTTTCTATGCGCGACGGCATGCAGTGGCACAAACCATGGTAGAAAGAAACAGCACAAACGACGCCGACGCGGAGCGGAGATCGGGCAAGCCGTTAATATAGTAACATAATTAAATCATTCACTTAATCAGTCCCCAATATCTTAATTTTTAACAATACAAACATCGTGCCGAAATGTAACTTCTCCGCACGCTCCACAGTGCTTCGATTCTATGAGATACTGGGACAAGAATCGTAATGTTTTTTCCGAGGTTTTTTCTATCCAACAATAAAACAATAAAACAAAAGCTATCAAGTACCTCTAACTTATTTATTAAGCTATCATTAGAATAAATACGAATCCAAATTTATCATTTATTAAACTGGAGTACAGTGCTTCGTTTATATGGGTTGAGACAAAAACACAAAATTGATATTTCGTGGGCCAGAATTATAGCGACCGCGTCCTCGCGGTTTGAAATTTAGGTAGTACTCGGAGGTTTTCGAGGACGAAAATTCTTGATTTTGAGATAAAATTTGAGGTCCCGCAGATCTGGATAAGTATTTTTCCAGATATTGCGAAAAACGTTGAATAAAACTATAGGGACATATTTTTTTGGCAATATTTTGATATTACCTATATGGATAGACCTCAACCCATGGATAAACTTCTGGGTAATTATGAAAACCTGGATATTTCCAGAAATCAGGAAAACTTAAGTTTGAGAATTGACAGCATTTGACAAATTTTCATTTGTACCTCAATGACGTTTCTCGAAATTCTTGGAAAGTCTGTACATTGCTGTACGGTTAGAATTGTGATTGTGCTTACCTTTTTTTGTTAGACAGACTAACCCAAACTAACCCAAATTCCAGATAAAGAAACAATTGAATGGTTGCTATTGACTCTATTAATCAGCAGAAAAAAAACTACTAGTTGAATGATTTCAACATCATCGTAGCTGCAATATTAATGAAGGTAGCAATAGTGCCGACTTAATCGGAGGCACCCTCTGTATATTTATATTTATATATTTATTTATATTTATACAAAAGTATATTTTTAAGTTATTAAGATCATCATACGCATGTTCCCTTTTAAAAATGTGGTTCAAAGATGCAAGAGAATATGTTCAAAATTTAAATAACCATGGTAGGTGCCACTGCTTGGCTAAAGAAAATTTTCAACTTTTGGCCTTGTTAACTGTAATCTTCTGAAGCAATTAGTCAATGAATACGCTAGAAAGTTAACATTTATTTTTCGTTAATTCAATCAAAATAAATCCAAGAAGGTATAAAATTCAGATCTTGTTTAGAAATCTTTTGAGCATGAGGCTAGCTTCCGAACATTTCTTGGGAAATTTACAGTTTTTCAAATCAGATTGTAAATTACTGAAGCAAAGTTTACTAAATAAATATTTCGATACCCAAAAGCGCAAAGGTGCTATGTCCACATTTTTCACCACTGGATTCCTTATTACAAACCAAATGTAATTTACATTAGTTCCAAGTCCAATTTGTCAATATAAAGCATGAAAATGGTAGTGAATCTAGAATTCTATGTCCCTGCAATTTTGTTTATCTGGTGCGTTTAGGTGCCATGTCCACATTTCCTTGTTGATTCTTATCTAATAAACAAGTGTTTTTGGAGTTTCGATGGTTTTTGGATTATTTTTCAGATTACTGAGTGCTTTCTTTGGTAATTAAAATTATTCTTTTTCTTTCTTGACATTACATTCCTAAAATGTCTCCCCTAAACATTAAAGTATGATTTGAGCCCCAAAAACAAAACCAAAATTCTTGTCTTTTAGTTATTCGAGTTACAAAACTAATTTTGCGAATCCCTCCTAACTTTGACACAAGAAGTGAGTCAGATGATTCAAATTACCTACTTGCCCCCAGCCCCCAGCAGACCATACAAAGTGAATTAATTATTACTGTTTTTTTTCCAAAAATATGTCTTTTATTTACTTACTTATCTATTTCATGTTCGTTTTTTATTAGTATTTGAAAGCTTTTTATATTTCATTCAATTTACCAAGGTTTCAATAACCCCCTCTTGTCAATAAACCAATATTTTTATCGAAAATGAAAATATCCGATATTTTGATATTCTCAGTAAATATCCTGATATTTACGAACCCTGATAGAATTACATAAGTGAAAATTCTATCGTTATTCCACATGAGTTGAAGAAATTACTGTGTGCTAACGGTTTCTAGTAAGTAGCAGGGTTGCGTTGATGTAAATCGCGATTTTAATCATATGTTTTTTTAAAATAGTTTTTTTAAATAGATTTAAATCACATGTTTTTGAAAAAATATTTCTTCTTCTCTGAACCTATTTTTTAAAAGTAAAATTAAATTGAGGGACTGTTTATCAATTGGGTTAAGCCCTGGGTTAACGCAATAACCTCAGGATAACCTTAAAATGTTTGACATTTGTCCATTTGGCACACGGACTTAGTATTGGCAGGGCCCAATTGATAGCCAGCCCCTCAGTCATCAAAATACAGTTAGATTGTCTTGCCGATGCTTTAATTGTTGGTTCAGTTTTTTTTTTCAAAATGATGAAATGTTGGTTGAGTTAGTATCAGGT
Source organism: Orchestes rusci (assembly GCA_958502075.1). Classification (NCBI taxonomy): domain Eukaryota; kingdom Metazoa; phylum Arthropoda; class Insecta; order Coleoptera; family Curculionidae; genus Orchestes; species Orchestes rusci. Next base: position 13,038,553 of record OY293309.1, on the reverse strand, counting down.
ATATTTAGGTAGTTATGTTTCACAAATTTTGTTTTTTCCATATGAATAATCTCCTACCTCCTAATGGTGAGTCAGCCAGAAGATAGGGAAAGAGTTCTTTGATGGAACTAGTCCTGAAGAAACAAAATCATGTCAAAAATTTTGTTAAATATGACCCAAGTTAAGTGTGACAGAAGTACAAGTTAGTTAGTTAAGTTCTGTGTTGAAACTTGAAATAAAATATTATGTTCAGAATAAATCCATCATAAATATAAGGTATTATTTAAACATAATAATATGAAAAAAAAATATTTTAATAAAACATCCGACTAAATCGATCTTTGTTTTTTTCCAAAAAAATCAGCAAGACTGGTAAGTAGCACCCGGGTAAGTATAGGTACTGAATAGGTATCAAGCCATCAAGCTCTCATTGACTTCCAAATAGCAGTTGGATCAAGATTCAGGTTCAGGTATTGACCTACGAATTCTCCAGGACATACAGAGAGGTCATCAAAGTTTATTAAATATTAAATCACAGATTACAATCTGTAATAGGTACTTACCATGATTGATGATTGTATTATTAATACAAAGTAGATTATTGCCGGAGAAAAGTGAATATGATACCTACCTACCTTCCATTTTGATAGCTACGTAAGATATAGAATATTTACAAGTTCAATAAACGTATTATTCAGTGCTTTATTTTATTGGTATGGTTATTTATTTTAATTCATATGGATCAAAATAATAAATAATATAAAATATAACCTCAAAATGTCAAAATCAAACATTAACTTGACAGATTTCTCAATTTATTAACGATGGCACCACTGAAATTCAGAATGACCAACTTAAATTGTCCCATCATGGCAGCGCCCATGCTTCAGTGATTTTCTTGTCATTGCATTAGCAGTCCATTTTTATTTACTAAGTCCGTGTGTGTATGTAGTAAGTAGTATATTTGCGATTATGACAGAAAACCAGACTTTCGAACATTTTCAAAATATTATTTAGTTAGGTAGCTACCTGCCTAATGCAGAACAACTTAGGTAACATAAGAAGTATCGCGGCGAATAACGATCAAAGTCCTAATAGCCTAGTTTACACCGACAACTTGGTCCGCGGACCAAGTAATAAATTCGAACTATATCAGAACCAAATATTTGGTTCGTATGGTGTAAACAGTTGCGGAGTAAGCTTGTCCACTCTTGGTTCGGTATTCACCAGCAGGTGTACCGAACTAAATTTGGTTCGATCTGGATCAAAATTGTGAGGTTATGTTGATTGTTATTATTGTGAATTGTGTTGGTTCTGAGTTTCTAAGGCAATCTGAGCGTACTTACTTATATTTTTTTTGGTTACGAATCATTGAGTTTTATAAGGCTTTAGAGAAGGAAACCTTCAAAAATAATGGCACCATCATCCAATTTTGGACGTATGTCTTGAGAAATTCACTGTATCGCTATCCTTGTCGAGTTATATCTATCTGCGTCGCCGAAATCTGACCTGCTTTGGACGTGGTTGCCGATTTGGGCAAATCCTCATCAATGAAAATTCCTCTGTGTACAAAATTGATTGATAAGACATGATACAATGAAAATTAAGGAGGATTGAGTATTGTTCATTTTTCAAGAAGGTGCATCAAGGTTCACTATTCTAGATTATCGCATAATCTGTCACATTTACAACCATGATTTCGTGTGAATCAACTCAATGTTGAACGATGATAGTGTCTAATGATGATATCATTTCATATCATAAATAATGTGAAACATTTTTGTGCTACTTAAAGCTTAATAATTACTAACATTCATTGAATAATGATTTTTTGTGCATTGGATACAGGCGATACATAGTAAATATTAGTCCTAGTACACGGCAACGCTGCCTTTAAACAGCTGGTTTCGATTTTGAAGGTAGTGCGGTGATGCCATGGGGTTTCAACTTGAAAACTTCTACTTTCGTGCTTGTGAAGTGTTGTATTGTGACTTTATTTGTGAAAAATGGTAAGATTGTGCTTGCTGTGTCAAAAACTGGACCATTCGGATCCAGAAATCACCATTCACAGGTAAGTGTCAAATTTGCATTGAGCATTGACTGGAGAGGGATCCAGTGGTGTAGAGTGTAGGCATCATCATATTTCATTCATGAAAACGAGGATTTTTCAATCTTCAGGAAGTTTAAATGTTTGTTTTTATTCGTGAATAGGTAACAACGAAAAAATGAAACTGATTTGGAAAAAAGCCTGAATGGTAGTGTTTTATGCAATAGGAACCGATTGTTCTCAAATAAGAAAGGATATTCATATAACTTGAATACCTATTCCATTATTTCCTCGATTATTTCATACACAGTAAAGATGAATTATTTATTGGATACTTCCTCAACTGTCTTATTTTCGTTTTTTTTATTACAATAAGGTTGAAGTCTTCAGTAAGAATGCTTACTTTTACAATTATTATTATTATTATAATCACTTTTTAGAGCACTTAAAACCTCGCGTTTATCTCGAAATTAACTTTTTGACATATCGCCCTCTTTGCCTGTACCTTTCAATTGGAATTAAAAATTTTGACGACGCCCAGTCTTTCTTCCTGTAAAAGCGAAATATAGTTTTTCCAACAATTTGCTCGAAACCAATCAATAGACTTTTATGAAGGGACATTTTTGTCAGAAACGTCAAATAAAAAAGATAAAGGGGGTCTAAATTGATATATAAAAAAACCTTGTACAGGGCACAGCTGAATGGACCGCGCAATTCACTTTTTAAATTGACGTTTGAAAAAAAGTTTTGAATAAAAGTTCAATGGTTGAAAATAGATATTTACCCTGTTCCCAAGGCTTCCGAATAAACCTTTACATTTTAAAACGTGCCAGAAAAAATGGCAATTTTGTTTTTAAGGTAGGTATAGGATATATAAAAAATGTTTAATTTTCTGGAGAATGCGAAAAGTGAATAGAAACTACAAATATTGGTACTTGCAAATTGAAGCAGGGTACCTACGCATTATGTATTGTTTATTTGTCCATACTTCTTTGAATGTATATCTAGACATAAATGTTTTTGGGCCAAATCTATGTCTAAACATACAAAATTAAATTTATGTCTAGACATTAATTTAAAGAAGAATGGACCAATAAACAATATTGCTTACCTGCTTCAATTTGCAGGTAAACCAATATTTGCGGTCTTTGTTTAGTATGACGCCTGCACCATATTTCTTTGAATTTATCTCCACTCACTTTCCAGCACTGATAATCATTTTGGTATAGTTTCGGCCATTTATTTATAATACTTTTCGCCTGTACATATACTTATGTATTAGAAACAAGAAAAGTAAAACGTTGCTGTTTCCTATTTTTTATATTTTTTTCTTGTTATCCAATTTTAGATTTCCAAAAAATGAAGAGCTGCGAAATATTTGGTGTTCTTTGGTGAGGATTGACGAGGACCGACTTTGAATCAAACCTCCCTTTTTGTGTTCGGCCCATTTTAACCCACAAGACTATTCACGTGACATTGATGGAATCAAATATTTAAAACCGGGAAGCTTGCCAATCATGACTCACCGGCAGACCATACAGTTTCCCGTCTCCAAAAACAAAAATCATATGGCAAATTGAGTAAAATGGCCTTAGAGTTATGTAAGAAAGGCGAAATATATTTTGTATTTTGGTTGTCATTTTATTCGGAACCGTGATTCATTATTGTCGGAAGAACAGCAGGAGATTTAATTTTTAATGTTATGAAAATTTCAATTTTTATTGATTCAGAAAGTCAAAAATGTGATATACTGTCATATAACAATAACGACATAGGTGCCTACCCAAATTAATATTCATTTATATTTTTCATGCAAAACGGTAGAAACTCGAAATGTGCCGCCGCTGTTCCAGATGAAAATCGAGTTCGGACGTACGTATTATAAGAATCACATGTTCTCATGCGGTGTTGCCCGATGGGTTCGGATTCCTCGTTTTATCTCTTTCCACTCATAGTGTTGTCTCTTTCGCACTTATTGTGATGTTGGCGTCAAGACTAATACCATTTGATGAATGGGATGCCCAGTCTATAGTATTTAAAGTCAATGTTACGAATAGTGTTGATAAATAATTTTGACTTGTTTTTGACATTCGACGAATTGCGCGCGTACTCATTTGGTTCACGCGTTGCAAGACGATGTAAACGGGCGAGAAGCAAGCATTGGTCCTACCGTATTATCCCCACCCACTTGGTCTTATCGGACCGAACTAAACGAGTTATCGGTGTAACCCAGAGAAATGGGAGTGTAAACCAGGCTAATGATATTTATATTTTGTAAGTGTTCACAACTTGATGTTTGACATAGAATATTACCAATTTGCATAACATAAAAAAAATATAAATACTAAAAGTTTTAGCAGCTTTCTATCCAGGACTATGAACTTTATTTGCCGTTGTAGATGGCGATAAGATTGTTTGCGTGAAGCTATCCATAAAAGTCGCCAGCCATAAAACAACCAATATCCGATGAACAGTTGCGCATGATTCTGTAAAGAAGCCCATACCACTACTGGTTCGAATTTGTAAAATATTGGGATATTGTTGTTCTCGGTATGCTTCATGGTTGTGTTTTCAAATTTTGATCAAGGAATGATCCTAGAATATATCAAAACTGTCAGAATCATTTAGCGCAGAATCCTCCTATCATATAATGATTATCAGCTACAAGAGAGAGATGTGCGTTGATGTGCCTTGCAGAGTTGATGGAGGATGATGAGAGTATATCCTGCTGTGATCAGAATCTTTGGGCGCACCGTCCTGCTATTCGAAAATGTTGCCATATATTGATTATTACCATACTGAAAGAATGATTTAGTTATATTGACCTAGACTTAGTTATTCTTACTAAATCGCTTTTTGAAATATGGCTTATTAAACGTTTGTTCGTATAAAACAAATAATATGTTTAAAAGTTGATAATAGAGACTTTTTCAATAATATACTATATTTATGAATAGTTAGTAGACACATATTCATTTGAAATTCATATTTATTAATAATAAATAAATATCTTGTGTACTGGAATAGGCCTTATCTCGTCTTAGTAACAGTCAATTTACGTTTGGTAATAATGAATCAATATTTCTTTTGCTGAACCTATTTATTAAAAGTATTAACAATGTCCACCAGCAACTTGACTTCAGATGCCAATCATAATCGGGATTATTGTTCAGCATGCATACATTATTATTTACAAATACAATCAACCAACATTTGATTGTAATTAATGTAACAAATAATATATGAATGATGAACAATAATCCCTACTAGATATGATTGGCATCTGAAGTCACGTTGCTGGTTGACATTGTTAATACTATTAATGGCTTCTAGTCCGATAATTTCTTCCAGTAACTTTGACAGATTAAAAATTGGTTCGTCGCGAATAAGGTCGCGGTCCATATTGGCGAGGATGCCGTCTAGTAGAGGTACTCAAAAATACTAATCTGAAGTATCTGCCAGCCACCATCATTCTCCAAAATAATGTTCTTATCGGGAGGCTCCTCACTGATAAATATAATGTTTCAATATTGTAAAATCAAAAGACTAAAATACAGTACCTGCATGCTGATGTCACCTTTGTCTCCGAAACAATCAATGGGACAATGATGAGAAGAATAATTTTCGACTGAAAGAGCTAAGATTCCGAGGTTCTTCCTAGCCCAAGATGTGCATAGCTCCGTCGACATTCAATGTCTAAATAATATAAGTGTAGGTATGCCTCAACGAGTTTTCCGTTTTGTTTGTTCACTTACAACATAGTTTATGTATAAACAAAAAGTATTTATTAATAGTTAACAACAAAATATTTAGAATTTTAACTATATCATGTTAAAAAGTATCGTCTGTATTTATTAACGTATAATTATCATTTGGTAATAGTTACTAAGTCAAACGTCATAGTTAATAAATTATATTTATAGAGCCTGTTATAAGCCTTTGGTTAATTATCAAGAAATGTTGTTTACTATAAATAAATGAAACACAAATAAACCGTATGTTTTTTATAAATATACCTTTACAACACATTTTTTTAAAATCACAAACTGAATGTATTTGTAACCCAGGCACATTAATTATAACAGTCTTTTCATAATAATAACCAAATTTTCAAAAATGTCTAAGAAATCAACGCGTTTCTTCATTATTACCCCTGACTTTTCTTTCAGTGCAGATACAAGTCGCAATTCCAAGTGCTCTGGAGTAGTACTGGAGAGGTTTTCGTTGATGTGCCTTGCAGAGTTGATGGAGGAAAGTTGAGACAATATTCTGCTGTCATCAGAATCATTTGGCGTGGCATCCTCAAATTTTGCCTTTTTATCTTTATCAGGTACAAGTCGCGATTCAAAGTGCCCTGGAGTAGTACTGAGGAGATGTGCGTTGATGTGCCTTACAGGTAACGTTGTCAAGTTTTCTTCATGATCCTTATCCCATTTAAGTTTTGCAATATAATACATGAAGGAGATTGATAAGCATACACCAGTATCATGAGCGAACAAAATAAACACATAAGCAGTACAAAATACTTCGACTCTCGACATCTACAAGATCAACCGGATAACAACAAATAGATGTGCAAAATTTCAGATACATAGCAAGGCCAAAAGATTCTGATCACGCAGCAGGATATTCTCTCATCATCACATCGCACATCTCTCCAGTACTAGTCCATAGCACTTGAAATAGCGAATTATACCTGATATCATTATATGGCAAAATTTTAGATAGCAGAATGCCGCGCAAAATGATTCTGATTATTTTGATATCTTCTAGAATCATTCCTTCATCAAAATTCGAAAACACAACCATGAAACATACCGAGAATAACAATATCCCAATATTTTACAATTTCGAACCAGTAGTCGTCTCACGTCTGGGCTCCTTTATACACTCCCCGACAATAAATTCCGGTCAAGAATAATTTGAGTCAAATTGATATCCCTATATATTTTTCATTTGTTGTCCGATTTTAGTGAAATTTGTACCAAAGTGTAGCCCCATGTCTTGACATATCACCCTTGATTTTGGTTTTGGAAAAATACCGATGACTTGGTCATGGCACAGGGAGGAACAGAAGCTTCTTTTTTACCCTTAAGTTCTTAACACCATGTGGAAAAATTGAGCGGCTCAATCTAGCTCCATTATATTCTGTTGTGAAGTGCGATCTTTTCTCAACATGATGTTTTTTTGGTCAATATCTGCTTTTTCAGAGAAGATACAGGTGTTTAAAGAAAATGCTGTAGTTTTTCGATATTTTATAAACAATGAATGTAAACATTTTTATAGACTTGCATGAACCAAATGTTTTTAAATTAATAGCGCGTATTGTCACATCGTATCCCAATGACTTCTGCCATTCGAATGACATACTTTTGGTGCATCTTGAGAATGATTTGTTATTTTTAAAGAAGTGCTTTTCGCAAAGCAGGCAAGGTTTGAAGATATCTATTGCGAACATGTCCTAGCAATCTTATCATATCTATCTCATGTGTTTGATTTCCCATTATCAATTTAAACAAGATCTGTACGGCCATGTAGTGATACCCCAGTCCACACCATGATACTACCGCCTCCAAAGTGTGACCGAGATGAACAATTTGCCCAATATGGAACATTGGGTAGATTGGGACAATAATATGGAATTTTAGAACATTTGTTCATGCAACTCTAGAAGAATGTTTTCATTCTTTGTTGATAATATATCGGAGAACTGCAGCATTTTCTTTAAACATCTGTATCTTTAAAAAAGCTGATATTGACATGACTAAAAAAACATTTTGTTTAGAAAAGATCGCACTTCACGACACAATATCATGGAGCTTAGTTTTGCCGCTCAATTTTTCCACAGGGTGTTGAAAACTCAATGGTAAAACCAAAATCAAGGATAATATCTAAACTTGATGCAAGCCTAAAAGAATGTTTTTATTAATTGTTTATAAAATATCGAAAAACTGCAGCACTCTATTTAAACATCTGTATCTTCTCAAAAAAATCAAGATATTGACATGACCAAAAAAACATTTTGTTGAGAAAAGATTGCACTCCACAGAACAGAACATAATAGATGAATTTTGCCGCTCAATTTTTCCACAGGTTGTTAAAAACTTGAGGTTAAAGGTTTTCCTGCCATAATCACAAATTTAGATCATAGGGGAGAGGCAAGCAAGATGGTATCTTTGAAATAATCATATCTTATATATGGATAAGAGCTAAGAAAAAACATGTTATTTGGCTTTTAACCAGTTATATTTGTCATTGATCGTAGAGTGAGGAATAAATTTAAAAACGCGTGAAAAAAAAATCGAATAACCAAAAGTATGCAAAAAACCATCCTGCCCGCGCATGTCGGGCAAAATGGCATACCTTAAAATATGAAACCTTATGGAGTAAAAAAAGCAAAATAAGCTCGTAAGAATATATTTTCAATACAAACTAAATCATTTGATAGATATAAATCTATTTTTAATAAAAAAAAGTACAAAAACCAAATACACATATTTGTAACAATGCCTCTATCATTGAAAAGGCAATCATTGACAAAATAGTCTTGAACATTAGTGCTTTCCTCTATCCGTTTTCCTTTCGTAAGAGTTCACACATCTGAAACAACAATATTTTAGCATGTTATTATCTATTTTATAATTCTGTCCCGCTCCAGTCACGAAACTAGCAACAATTATCTATTTGGGCAAAATGGCATAGTATGCCATGCTGCCCAGTCGCCATATGTGCCAAGGGCAAGTTGGCACATCCACGTGTTTTACAAAATTCATTGAAAAAATACATGTTGCTCACAACTTTTTGAGAAAATAAGTATGTCAAAATAAAGCTTGAAGACAGAGGATTCTAATTAAAATCACAGAGCTTACCTCGGAGTTCAACACGTTCCAACAACTTATTTGCAAATTAATCGTGAACTGCCATCGCGACCTTCACATAACTTCGTCAATACACTGTTTCCACATTATTGAGCATTTATTGTGAGTTTCGAAATTTTGACGGTAGTTATCTCTGCAGAACATGTGGTATGCCATTTAACCCGACTATGCCATCTTGCCTGCCTCTACCCTACATGCATAAGGTGAGACCTCTATTACTATTACCAAGTAAACAATAACAAACATCGTTGGTTTTCATGGTCTACTGAAAAATTTTGCGAATTATGAAAATTGGGATTATTGTCGTGGTTTATCAAAACAGACCCTTACTATATTATATTTTTAAAAAGCTTGTTAAAAGACAAATCAATCTTTTGATAAATGTATAGGGTGTCCCATTCAAAAAGACCCAACTTTGATCAATATTCCAGAAACGATAATAACTAGGAAAAAACTGATTACGCCAATGAATTTGACGTTCAAATTTTATCAGAACCCGTTACCAAATAGCTGAGATACAAGATACTAAAATGCAGCTTTTTCAAAAACACCCTGTAGCTCAAAAACGGAGCAGAGGCCTATGACCTTTTTGTTTATGGCATCTTTTGGTTCTATCTTCAGTGATACCAGAGATAACCCAAAATTGCAACTTAAATGGGACACCCTGTACTCCTCAAAACCCAGATACTGGGTTCTAAACTTTTCAAGGCATGAAGGCTGGACAGGTGTCTCAACCCCCCCTCTCTATACGAAGTTGATGTGCATTAAGGGCTGACGTCCCACAGTCCCACCTACAACGATGCATCTAACAGGATCCATTTTCCTTGAACGATCTTCCATAGACTTTTTCAATTGCCGTTATCACGAGCGCCACCCTCTGGATTAACTTGGTAAAGGGCCATATGGAATAAATTTAACGCGCACAAACCCGATGTAATTATTTATATCCTTATCCATATTGGAATGTGCCCACAATAGGGAAAAGTGTAAGGGAGAGTTAGAGATTATAAGAGAGAGAGAGAGATGGTGTAAAGAGTTTTCAGGATTTCGCGAACCCTTGTTAATAACCTTAAATTTTACAGGGGTGTTTCTAGTCTAAATGGGTCACACTGTATGACCCCATAAAAGAATGTCCAAGGGGTTAAGATAGGTGGCGACTTTCATGGACCTCTTAGTCCAATTCATCAATCTTCAAAGATTTCACTCAATTCATCCGCAACCCGATTGGTACTATGTGCTGGGGCGCCATCCAATTGATACCAAACCTGAGCAGCCAAACCCAACGGCAAGTTATCTATAAAGTCACACTACTGTTCGTAAAATGTCCCAGTATTTTTAAGTAAATAAATAGTCCCCAGTACAACGTGGTATTTTCGAAGTGATACATATAGTCGTGAAACTTTGTGAACTGCTTCCTTATGTCAAGTGTACTAACCTCTGAAAATAGTAACTTTGGGGGTGGCCATGCTTCGTACACGCGATCTCTTAATTTTTATCACCTGACGGTATTATTACGAGGCGATATATATTTTGGTGGCCGAGTATGCCATTCTTTCAAGAGCAATATATAGAATAATTTTTGAAAAAATCAGAACTGTATGTATGATGTATGTAATTCCATAACCTCCAAATGTTTAACATATTGAGGTTTCGGGAGCCATCAAACCATGCGTGATTTTTGGTGGTCAAATATTTCTGCAAAAAATATTCATTATATTGTTTTTGAAAAAATGGTGTACTTGGCCACCAAAATATATATCGCCTCGTAATACCGTAAGGTGATACAAATTAAGAGGTTGCGTATGCGAAGACATGGCTTCCCCCAAAGTTACTATTTTCAGAGGTTAGTACACTTGACATAAGGAAGAAATTCACAAAGTTTCACGACTATATGTATCACTTCGAAAATACCACGCTGTACTGGGGACTATAATATCCTTAGAATTTTAACATTTCTATCAATAATCTCAATAATTTAACATACAGGGTGTCCACTCTGAAGTGTCCCACCCCTGTAACATTTTTGTTTATCAACCGATTTTTTTTTGTTTGTTTGTTAGGTTTTATCAAACACTTTTTGAACATTATACCAAATCAGTTCCAGGGACGTACTTTTGGGTGATTATGGGGGTTCAAATTTCAGAAAATCGTATTATGGGATTTTTTAGGAAAAAACTGACAACGGAATATCAATCAGAATGACCAAAAACCTCCCTGTTCACATTTTCAAAAAAAAAAAGTTGCTGTTTTGGTTATTTTTTTTTGTTAATTTGTTAATTTAATACTAATACTGCTCATCGAGTCTTCCTGTACGTTCTAATTAATAAGATGTTAATAAAATCCCAGATTGTGTGTTTTAAACAAAAAATCATCTATACCTAATACAGGGTGGGCGACTTCAGAGTGGACACACCGTATATTAACTTGAATCAACATATAATTTATTCGTAAGTAGGTACAACAATCATGATGCTCATGTCTCCGCAAAATGGTATGAAACTGACGAACAACCTGTACCGGCACCATTACACGGTACGCGTAATCAAAAGGCATGAAGTCTGGTTTTTTGTCAGAGTTGAAGGGGGTTGAGAAAATCTACGCATCAAGCATCCCTGGCAGCTTTGTACCACCATTGTCTTGCTCCGGCTGATTTTTCCATCGCGACGCGATCTTAACCGATTTCGAAGATTTTTTCTTTTGAAATGTGTTAGTTATGAAGGGTCTACTACGGAACAAATTTTGAAATATTTATTTTAATTTTAAGGCATATCACGGTACTTTTTCGTGATAGAAAATGAAGAATTTTTATTAGCAATTTTTTTATTACATAATTGAATACGCCATTGGATTTGGAGTGCTTCCATATAGCTGTGACCAAAATTTCAAAAAAATATATATTCATTAATAACAAAGTAACGACAACAAAAATTTGTAGGTACATTTTCCAAGTCAACAGTCACAAAAGAACATCCTGCATTCACAGTTAACCCTTGCCATGGAGATGGAGTTTCTGGTTGCCACTACTTAGTGTCAATGTAAAATTAACTGTTTATCGGCAAAAATATTTATTCATAGTTTGTTTGCAAACAATATTGAATCAAACCTAAATTTTATTATTTTTTATTAAAAAAATCCACTAGTTCTTGATTGTAATGCAAATGTAATTCCGTTAATTTCATTTAATGTTATGTTATTTTGAACATCTTGTTATTCAATTTGTAGTTTATTGTTACAGGTAGGTAATTAAACAAATTATTCAATTTCCATGGCAACTGTTGATGCAAAGGTATTTCTGTCCATTAGCTTAGAGAATTTATGAATTTCAAGTTGTCGGAGCTTTGTTATTTATGAATCTATTTTGTTGAAATTTTGGTCACAGCTCTTTGGAGACACTCTGAATCCAGTGGCGTAGTGATTTATTTAATGAAAAAATCGCTTATAAAAATTCGCCATTTTTTATAACGAAGAATTAGTGCAAATACCTTGAAAATTGAAATAAACAGTTTAAAATTTGTCCAACATCAGTAGACCTTTTATAACTTAACATTTCAAAGAAAAGTGGTTGAAATCGGTTAATAACCTACAATTTCACAAGGGTGTTTCCAATCTAAATGGGTCACACTGTAGAAAAAATACTGTTTATAATGGTGCACCTATAAATAATCGTGACGATCTCATTGATCGAGTAAACGCGGCCTTTGATGAACTTCAACCAAGGCAAATCAGAAGAGCTACGACATCTCATGTTCTCAAAAACATTGAAAAAATGGTACTCATATTAAATAGTTGTTGATCAAAAGCTTTAGTCAATAATCACTGAGAGTTGTAATACTGTAGGTACACAGGGGGTCAATTCTTGACAGTTGGCGAATTTGAAACGTTTACGCAAAAATGCGATCATGCTATTTCAAATGATGCTGATCGCACAATTTTATACGAAGGCTCAAAAATTCACCCCAGCTGTTTATGTGAATCTAACCATCATCTTAGTAAATAATATCTTCAATTTCTTTGATTATTTTATGTAACGCTTCATCTGATTATCGTGAAGAACATAATATCCGTCTGACTACTAGAATAATAATTCTCATTCATGAAAGCAATGTTAAAGCACGTTCGTTATGAAATTGTGAATATGTCCAAAATGGCTGACGATAAGCATAGGATAGTATCAACATTTTTTATTAAACATTAAAGGGTTATTTCATTGCAAACATAAAATACAGGGTGTTCCATTTGAAAAAATAGAGTTTCAGTCATTTCCATTAGCGAAAATTTGCACACTCTGTAGAATTCTCTAGATATTTAGAGAAGTCTATGTGTACTTTGTCAGTGAGATTTTTACGCCTCAGTCCCTTATTGTTACTGAGGAATCTTAGTTTGAAAAATCAATGGCATTTGTCATTCTTCTGTCCCTGAATAAAATGTCAAATATTCACGAAACTATTATCAATAGACGTATAAAATGTTTTATAAGAGTGATTCAGAATACCATATAGAATTCAATAATCCAATAATATACAGGGTGTCCTATTTGAAATAAGAAAGTTACACGGAAAAACTTGTAGATCCGGCAACGCCGCAATCAAAAAATATTTTCAAAAGATGCATTACATCATCATATAGACTAATAACAAATTTCAAAAGATTTGGAGAAGCCGTTCTCGAGATACTGGTAGCAGACGACCTACGTCAATCACCCTGTGTAAAAAGATATTTGATATTTATAAATTGAATAATACTCCAGTAAGCAAAGGTTTTTTCCAGGACAAAAATGTAGAAGTATTTTTCTCACTGGTTCTATATGTTTTTTGGTCTGCTGAATCCGAATCTGAGGTTTGCCACCTCGCCGGGTGTCGGCTTCACAACGAAAATTGCAGAAAACCTCAAAATCTTGGCACTTTTTTCAGTTTTTATAGTATTCCTCGAAAACTAAGCGTTTGTGGAAGATAACTATGAAGCACCAAATGAAAGTGGACAAAATTTGCTACAGATTACATATATACACTTTAGACATTCCATGACGTCGATAACTCATGTAGAAAAATGGCATCTCTTGACATTCCGTCAAAAAGTTGATAACATTATTTTAAGTCTGCGCTTTATACTCCTTCAAAATTGATTATCTCATGACTACCTGGCATGTCCTTTTTACATCCAAGGACTTGACAAACATGAGTGAGGTCCATATACACTCATGGTCAGATAAATAGCACAAGTCAAAAATTTGATGAAACTTTGATTCTGCATCAGTGATCAAGGAAATAATGGTGGATCCGAGAACCTCAATCCATTTGTCAGTTTACGTGTCCGGGCGATTTTTTTCAAAAATATGTCTAGGGCCCTTTCGTACAGTTTAAAAAAATGGCGAAAAATTAAACTTTTTTCTGTGTAAATTTTCATACAAATGACTAGCACAATTCGAAAGGGGGACAACATTTATGCACTTCCTGAAAATTTCACAATGATTAAACCAAGGATAGTCTAACTAACTGATTTTTTCAAAATTGGGTAAAATTCAGTATTTTTGACAAAAAGTTGAAAACGTTATTTTGAGTGCGCGTTGGTGCCTCACTATCCACAAATCGGAAGTGCCAAAATATTGAAAATAATAATATTAGCCTTCATGCCCCTATTATCATATTGTCAGATTTTCATTTTTTTCAATGCATCGGCAATGGACAGTTTGCACATTTTTTGGAAATATGAAAAATATAGTACTGATGCCATTGATGTTTAAAAAATCTCCCTACGACCTCTAATAGTGTAGTAATCACCGAGTAAAGAGCGCCAATCAACATCCACTACGTCACAGAATACACTATCTATCTCCGTCTGTCGTGTTAACTGAGATGACTCTCTTTCTCTCGGAAGATTAATATGGCCCCACCCCGTTTGCGATCATACAGTGAAATTAGGGTCTTCTTTTTCATTTATTTAGTATATTTTTGGGTATTTCGGAAAAATTTTCCTTTGTCCTTTGAAAATGTATGCAAATTGTACATTACGTGTGTTACAAAATCCCCAGCTGTGTCACGGCGCGCCACGTCGCGTGGATCGCGTCTCAGCCTTATATGTAGTTATCATTTCATTTATTTGCTATAACAACATTTATTTTCCACTACTGTCAAATGATATGTGACACTGTCGCTTTTACTCCCCCAAAAATGTCTCGCGATTCGAGTGTATCATATTATGTGGCGTGTATCGTTAGATGATGGAACCAAGACGACTGTAGTGAAGAGAAAAGGATTGGATAGTTTTATCGAAGCAAGTAGAGTTCGAGATGATGGTAAAGTAGTTTTATTCAATAGATATAAAATTGCTAAAAAAGTTGAGGTGCACGAAAAATGGAGGTAGAGATAAACTTATGAAAAATTGATTAATGCTACCCGTAAAAGAAGTAATTCATCTAAACTTCGCCGCAATATTTCTCAATTCTCATTCAAAACCCACTGTTTCATATGTGCATGGGAAGGAGGTGCCACCAGATCATTCTAACAAACAAATAAAAAAGCCGCCACAACGCCGCAATCCTGTGTACCCTGTGACTCAATGTACTGTTGGTAAAAACATAGAGAGCCTGCTGAAAGATCAAAATGATGAAGCCGGACATGCTATTTTACATCGTATAGATTCAGTTTATGTTTTGTCAGCAGCTGGTGCTCAATACCATTTTTTATGCATGAAAGAGCTATACCTTACCAAACGCCAAACAAAATCACGAGGGAGACCTAGAAGTGATGTGAATGGAGAAATGCAATGTATTTTCAATTACCTTGAAAATAGTTCTGAAGAATGCCAGTTTACAATTGATGAACTAATAAATAAGATTAAAGGTGATTATCGCCCTCACCCAAGAACAGTAAAACGGTGCCTCCTTGAGAAGTATGGCAATGATATATTTATAACATCAAATATGCCTTATATTGTGTGTTTCAAGGCTACAGGTCACAAGATTATTATAGATACATGGTATCAGGATAGATTGTCAGAAAAAGCCGAAAGGAAAAGGATTGTTAAGAAAGCAGCTGCTATCATTGTTGAAGATGCACGCTCTCAAGTGTACAATGTGACACAGTACTCTCCACCAGATAGCTTTATGGATAATTTTGAACACCTAATTCCAGAATATCTCCGAGCCTTCACAGATGCTGTAGTAATGAACAAGAAAAAAGGGAATTTTGAAACATGGAAGAAGAAATCTCTCGCGATAGCCGACTGCTCACTTACAGCCATAAGGCCAAAATCATATCTATCTCCTCTGCAAGTTGCAACCTTTCTGTATAAGAAGTACGGATCACGAAGGTTGATGGATGTGCTGAGTTCATTGGGATTTTGTTCATCAAACACAGAAGCCATACGTTTTGAGATGTCCTCTATGATGCAACCACCTCTTACTTTTGGTGACCAAGCGCTCTGTCAATTGGTCTACGATAACGCTGACTTCAATATCCGAACTATTGACGGGCACAACACATTCCATTCGATGGGTGGCATCATTTGTGTCACTCCAAATTCAGCTGTTGTTCCGAGTCCACACATCGACCGGTTGAATTATATACGATCAGCAGAAACTGTTGGACGTGTCGGAACTGTTCCATTGAAAGTGTTGGAAAAGACAGAACCTGGTCTAGCTGCCATTGAAATCAATCCACTAACTTCGAATTCCAGTCACAAAACTTTAGTTAGCCCCTCTGCACCACACTTGTTATGGCTCTACGGAAAACATAAGGACTTCTTGGGCATTGGTGGGTGGGTTTATGGAAGATTAAACAATGAACCAACCATACGACATCACATACATTGATTGCCAGCCATTTATTATTTCACCACCAAGTGCCTTTAACACGGTCTACACTGCTTTACTGGATAGTGTTGAAAAGTCAAAATCATTGAACAAACAAACCACTATCGTCACCTTCGATCAGCCACTCTTCCTGCAGGGAGGCGTATTTACGTTTCCGTGTGCATTTCAAACCAGTGCGTTCTTCAAATCAACACGGAAATGTAATGCAATATTTACTGGCATTTCAAAGCGCTAGGCTTTGAATCACGCTCGGATTTGTATCGAAATAGGACGCATTATTCACACCCAAACCCGTGTTGATTTCAAGACGCCGCGCCAGATTTCGAACTAGTCAGGAGTGGAATGACAGCATAACACAGCAGCTCCTGCCCAGCGTAGCCGGTGGATGTTCTCTTAAATATCGTCCAAAAAGTGACGCTCCTGCCCATATGGCTGGCTCCTGCCCGAGTAAAAAGGTACGCTCCTGCCCAGCGTAGCCGGTGGATGTTCTCTTAGATATCGTTCAAAAAGTAAGAGTACCTAAAATATGCAGCGGTTTGTCGGTTAGCACTAGGTTAGCATTGCAATTATTATTGTATAACATAATTGAGGTGTTCCACTGTTCCAATCCAATCCAATCCAATTTATCAAAATTTACACAGGAAAAAGTTTAATTTGTAGCCATTTTTCAAACGTGACGAAAGGGCCCTCAACTAATATTTGAAAAAAGTCCCCAGAACACGTAAACTGACAAATGGATTGGAAGTTCGCGGATCCACCATTATTTCCTTGATCACTGATGCTGAATCAAAGTTTCATCAAATTTTTGACATGTGCCATTTATCTGACCATGAGTGTATATGGACCTGACTCACGTTTGCTAACTCCTTAGATGTAACCAGGACATACCAGGTAGTCATAAAAAAAATGATTTTGGAGGAATATATAGCGCGAACTCAAAATAATGTTATCAACTTTTTGACGGAATGTCAAGATATGCCATTTTTTCTACCCGATGTATCGACCTCATGGAGTGTCTATAGTTCAAAGTAATCACATGTATCTGTAGCAAATTTTGTCAACTTTCATTTGGTGCTCTATAGTTATTCTCTTGAAACGCTTAGTTTTAGAGTTATACTTGAAAAAGTGAAAACAGTGCCAAAATTTTGATGTTTTCTGCAATTTTCGTTGTGAAGCCGACACCTGGCGAGGTGGCAAACCTCAGATTCGGATTCAGCAGATCAAAAAACATACAGAACCATTGAGAAAACTACTTCTACATTTTTGTCCTGGAAACGCCGTTTACAAACCTTGGATAACTGGACTATAATACTAATATATTATGAAAAGATGAAATAATTTATCTATGATTTTGAAGTATTGAAGTAAATGTCTGTGTATAGGATATTATACCAAAACTTTTCTAACTTTAATAGTACAGTGAATCCATGCTCAAAATAGGGTCATCTGAGAATCTCGGTAAATACGCAAAACTCTGGGTTTTCGGAAATATCGGAGTGATCTTACTCCGCCATCTTGGATATAAGGGCGTCACTTCTTTTCTCCGTTCCTATTTTGGACTTACGATAAAATATCATAGAACCAGCGGCGTAGCTATGACTTTTACATGGGAGGGGTCCAACCCAGAGGCGAAGCTAGGTGTTTGTCTTAGGGGGGGCTGAAGCCCCTGGGAAAAATCATCTTTCAAAATTTTTGGGCTGCGCATTCGCCATTTTATCAAAATTCGCCAAAACCATTCACCAAATAATGTCAATTGAAAAATAATTTCATTAATTATTTAGCAGCCATAAATCAGGATAAATAACTAAAACGTGCAAGCCCCAAGATCATATCTACTCTGGGTTCTGGGTAGAACGAAAGATGTGTGTATTTTTTGTGTTCATGTGTTGGTGGGGTGTGCGATGGATATAAATAACTATAGACTAAATGAAAACCTACAGTTAATAATAAAGAAGTTAACAATAGTGTCGACTTAATCGGAGGCACCCCTATAATGTTTATGGAATCAATAACCTTATCGAATAGATACCTTGTTGTTCAGAAACTGGGGGCAAGTAACTTTTCCAAAGTATCTTGGAGAGCCTCAAGCATTGATTTCCTTTAAATTGTTTTTCCACGTTTTGCCTTTTATTTTGATTGTCTCAGAGTTTTCATGAACAAATAAAATACTCACGCAAATTTCATATCCCTGACAAAATTCACAAATAGTGTAGGCAAATGTGGCGCACACCATCAAAATAGCTAGTATTTGGGGAGTTTCATAAACTGGCTGAAAATTGAATAAGATGAGGAATTTTCATACCATTTCATAATTGATACTCACTGAAACTATCATCAACGTTCCACATATGCCCAACAGAATGCCCAGGGCAATGTAGAGGAGGTATATGTTTTGATGTTTTGCTAGTTCTCGAGAGTAGTAGCTGTAATGATTATTATTGTATGGTGAAGCAAAATAAAATAAATCATACCTACAACTTAATTTTGAGATGCTTGGCAACAATTTTCTTTAAACGATCCTTCACAAGGTATGATTCCAAGTCCTCATTAAATTCCAAAATATATTCTTTAATAAGAAGCAAATGGACTTTTAAATAAAAAATCTTCATCACAAAGGCCATGGGCACTATTGAAGCTATTGCCAAAAAAGCAATAGCTACCGAATAACAACAAAACTTCAACAACATAATATAATCTATGGAGCCTGAAAAAAACGGTCATTAGAAACTCCTATCAGTTCAACACTACCTTCGGTAAAGTTGTTCTTCAACACAAGACATAAAATAAAGTTTTTCTCCAGATCTAGGCCGATATAGTAAATATGCACCAAGATCGCCACAGTAGCAGAAACAAGTTGAAACCAAAACATTTTGCGAACCTGCCGGATGGCGGCGAAAATCTCACTTCTCGTATCAAATCGGGCAGAGCTCACATCTATTCTGTATAGACCCTCATGTTTCCTTCTAGCTTTCAGCAGGTTAATCATCATAAAGTAAATGATTTTATACAGAAATGCCTAGAAATAAATTTAATTGGTTAGTTTCATTCGCTAAAATGTCCTGATGGATGAAAATTTTAGTCGATGTTGTATTAACCCATATACTTTTGTATTTATAAGTATATGTATTAACCCAATACGTGATCAAGTTATTGTTCACAGTCGTGAAGGTTGTAAACGTAGCACATCACAGGAAATGAAACCATTTGACCATTTCCTAGCAACGCAGGGCCGTAGCTAGAACGGAATTTGAGATCGCGCATCAGATATTTGAAGTAGGGCATAACTTTTTCCAAATCCCGTTGGGTTCTTCGACTTTCAGATGATCATTAAAAATTATTTTTTTCTTCTGCCAGTACGATCCCTCTGCTGTTACCTTCTGTGTCATAGTTCGTGTATACAGAGTGTCCCAAAAATATCCCGACAAACTATAAGGGATGGTGGGGGACATCAAAGCAAACATTTTTGATCCAGTGGACATGATCAACCCCCTAGTTGTTTTCTTTGGGGTTATCTGAACAGTTTTGTCTACGAAACACCTGTTCCTGATGTGGAAGATCTGTTAGCAAGGAATTTTCCAGACTAACCCAAACGGCTCATTTGCATGTACTTCACAAAAATGTTTGTTTAGGTCCCTCACCACCCCTTATTGTTTGTCGGTACACTTTTGAGACACCCTCTATTTCATTGAAGACTTGTTCATCACAAGAGACACAACGTCAGTTCAATGGAGACAAAGGTGCGCGATTTGATTCTTAACAAAATGCCGCTTCGAACCATGTTAAACGCATCCGGAAATAACCGATTTTTCCAGTCCTTTTTAATTTTGTTCCGAATCATTTATTTGAAGGGATCATCAAGTATTGAAAACGACTGACACATATTCATAGACACTCTTTCTCCTCTCGAAAAAACTGCATTCAAAATTGATATCTGACTTTTAAAATTTTCGTTCTCACTATCAACTGTTTTTTCCAAATATGAACAACATTTTTTTTTACAATTTATTTTAGGATACCGTGACTCATTACTACTTGAAAAACATTATGTGTCACACTTGACATTTTGTATATTGTTGTCAAATTTTATGTATATGTTACAGTAAATGTTTGGAATTCAGTGAAAGCTAGCTTTTACTAGTTGATGCTAGCAATCACTTGATCTGTTAGGAAATGTTAAATTTTGAGGAATATTGTACACTTTTACTAGTGAATGTTGGAAAAACTTTATCAAATCAACTTTTACTGAAAGCAGTTAGGAAAAGTACTTTTTGAAACTTATTTCCGCCTTTTAACTAATCCAAGGTGCACGGGGCACTAAATGATGTCGCTCACGCGACATCAAAATTTTTTCCAATCCCAAACTAACCCAAAGTAACCCAAACTAACCCCGGCTAACCCCTACTGAGAATACTTAAGTATTTTCTATAATACGGTATCTGAACAATGTTCACATTGTACACCTGCGATTCATAACTCTCGTATTTTCCAGAGCGTCTAATCTGTCGGCGAATTCCAATTCGGACCAAAAAGGATATTTATAATTACGATAATAATTTTCAGTGTAGCAGCTTTCACTAGAAAAGCTACGTAAATGCTAACAATTACTAGTAAAAGTATGATGAAGTCGATCGAGTTCAACTTTCACTAGCTGAATGTTTCCAAATCAGGAAAAGCTCACTTTTCCTAGTAACAGTTAGCTTTTACAGATTACCAGGTTTTATATACTGTGTCATATATATCCAAAACTGGTTCACCAATAGCGAGACAATAGTTTAATTAATTTACCTAAGTGAAGAAGAGAAAAAAAATACTGTGCAGAGTCGAATGGATACAGGAAAAATATAAAAAGATCATGAACCTGAACTGCTCATTTGAAAGTTCGCCCATAGCACCGAACAATAATATGTTATTTGTTCGGTGGTAGCATAAATTTCGAAAACTCTTGAATTGAATTCAATGATCCTTGTTGTTAATTCAATTATCACTCTGTACTCGGCTCCGGCTTAAAAAAAAACAGTAGTGTCAGTGTCATTGTTAGACTAGTCAAACTTGACTTTGCACCAACGGCGGTTCTGGAGCAAAATGTAGGGGGGGTGATACCATGCGAGATCTCCCGGAATGCGCCGCAGGCGAAACGTTTTTGAAAGCACATTCGCCATTTTATCATACATCGTAATTTTTCGCAACCAAAAATGAATAAATTAAGACTCCAAGGTTTAGCTTTGATAGTGTTTTGTTGATCTTGTTCCTGACATGGCTGTTCTGTTTTTTATCCCAAAGAAATAGAGATAATGTACATTTTTTGTGTGTATGTACACTGCTCTGGGGTGGGGGGGTTACCCCCATTACCCCCCCCCGTAGAACCGCCGGTGGATTGCACAGGGTATTGCATGTTGCATCAGCGTTGTTGATTTTGTGTATAGTGTACCAGTGTACAGTGTTTCGATCTGTTCCTGTTGGTTCCTAGACAATGGATTAAAGATTAAAGGAAGTGGAGCCTAGAAGAGCTTATATACCTACCTTTGAATCTACGTTTTAGATTAGGTCAGAGAGTTATATCAGGTGAAGATGCAACAAAATTATATACGAATCCGAATAATTGTATGCTTTTCAAATATTATAGACAATAGTACCACATCAGAAGATATCCAAGATCTTTCCAATGAACTCATCAAAGAATTATCTATACCCGAAGCTTTGCAATGGAGGAAGATCCGGAAACTTGTTGTTAATGTTACATTTTTACGAACTTGTTGAGTGATACCAAAGTTTACTAATATAGGTACAATAAGTTAGGTCACTTAGTAGTCGGCTCTTTGAAAAACCCGTATCACAAGCGGCCGCGGCGTCAAAGCATGCCGCTCAAAGAAACCCGCCCAGCGAAAATGGTTCAAAGCGACCGACAGACGTTCCGATCTAATGGGAATTGGGCTTTCCAAGAGAAACGAAGTAGAAGGGTGGAGCCGGTTTCGCGCGTTTTCGAAAGTGACCCAACATATTGTATATTAGTAAACTTTAGTGATACTACCGATAAGATATGCAATTATAGCGTAGGAAAAAAAAAAACAATTCTGTTTCGAAAAATCATTCTTTAAGATTGAATCAAATACTAATGCAATTGAAAAAGCAAGAAACAATCGAATACAGATGTAGTTTAATATTCAACAAGGTAAAACATTCGCAATTTCTTCAAGAACATGGCGCCTCCAAACAAGTCGATATGCTGTCCTGTTCAAAAGTATGTTAGTTGAGGAAAAAAGATGTGTCTTAGAAGAAGTCACAAAACATAGGTTTGATTCAATGAAAGGCTGTAATTGAATCGTTCATCAAAATCCAATGACATCTTGTAGTTTAATCGATAATACGATATAATTGATTACCAAATATAAACTTTCAATTGGATGAAACATCGCTGTAATTGAGGAATACTGAATGTAAAATCTCATTGAATCGAAGCGTTTGTCTTTGAAAAACGACAGATTTTTCTGTGATATTTGTTATAATTTGTTGTCATTTTTTGCCATTTCGCTTCCATTATTATAATCTGAAGAGTAAGTGCAGGTTAAAATAAACCGAAATTGAATTAAAAAAAATAAATAAAATAATCGTTTATCAAGTCAATAAACATATTAAAAAAATCCACTCTATACATAAACCAAATTTCAAGCTAATAGAGAACGAATGAGGTCATCAGAAGTACTTACAAAAACACTCGCAAAAAACAAAGGAGAATACTGCAAAATAATGTCCAAAGTAGACATTTGAACAAAATAATAGGCTTGTCCCAAAATCAAAACTGCGGTGATCACTGTAGAAACCATGATAATTGGCTTCATTTTAATGGAGATCGTCAGGTATTTGTGAATATCCGGTATGAGAATTCCTATTAAAAAAATTATTTTTTTAATCAGATCAAATACACACAATACGTATGTACCTGCCATGTTGAGTCTATCTTCAATAATTCATATATGCTGAATTGCTGAATGTTACTACTGTAATAATTCTATTCTAATATTGATGAAGAAAAGTAATTTTTGTCATGATCATTAAAACAGTCAGTTTTTTTTTTGGTATATGATGTAAAATACGTAAAAGTTATTCAATATTATTGCCAGACAGTGAAGGTGGAGAGAATCAATAAAGACGAAATTTACGAAAAGTACAAAAAATAACAAAGCTCTTGCCAGATAACTCATCACAATATGGTGGAGTTTATCATAATATGTTGAATTTCACGTTTTCTCTATTTACAAAATAGAATCTAATAAAGCACCTGATTGTTATAATATCAAAGTATAAAATCGTTCCCATTTCTTGTATTGTATTCATGGAATGGACATTCTTAAAAACTCAATAACTACATACAGGGTTATAGAACTCAATGGTTAGGAGAAATTACCAGAACGGTCGATTATTTCAAAATATAAACGAGTTAGAAAAAAATGTCTTTTTCCTACGAGCGTGCGGAAAAGTTACTTTTCCGCACGATTTTTTCGTTTTGAAAGTTGTACTTTTCCGCACTAGTGCGGTAAAGTTACTTTTCCGCACGATTTTTGTATTGTTAAAAATGAGTCCATACAAAAATAAACATGTTCAGGACT
Organism: Orchestes rusci; assembly: GCA_958502075.1. Taxonomy (NCBI): domain Eukaryota; kingdom Metazoa; phylum Arthropoda; class Insecta; order Coleoptera; family Curculionidae; genus Orchestes; species Orchestes rusci. The sequence goes on along the minus strand of OY293309.1, from coordinate 13,014,235 downwards.
AATTAAGTGATTTATGTTATATTCACCTTATGTGGCATTTTGAGGTATTATTAGAAAATCTTTGCGTATCAAAAACATCTTTTTTTTTATAAATAAGATGGACAAAACCACTCGTAGGAAAAACATTGTACCTAACTCTTGCGGAAAATGTCTTTTCCGCCCTTAACGGCTTGCCCGAACTCCGCTCCGCGTCGTTCGTGCAACTGCCGTCGCGTGCGGAAAAGTACCACTTTCCGCACTTGTTAGGTAAATAACTATTTAAGAGTTGTGGGGCTTTCAAAAATATATATTTTTGTGATAAATTGGAATATACAGGGTCGGGCATAAGGTTATAGCAGATCAAAGTTGATTTTTTTTTAAATGGAAACTCCTGTATATTAATGGATATTTTAATTCTTCCTTCATTTTTGAGCAAAAATTGTGGTACACATAATGTCCCTGAATTCAGTCGTTTTAGAGTAACGCGTTTCATAAATGACATTTTTACATCTTTGACATGCTATAAAACCTAAACGGTTCAAGATACAGCAAAACGGTGTGTACTTTCTAGTCTTAATTTTCCAAGAGATTTCCAAGGGCATTAAACTAATTCTTGTCAAAAGATGTCATAGTTCAGCTTGGAATATTGAAGCTAATTTTCCCAGACTGTGTGATATTTCAGCTTTTTCTTGGCTACAATAGGCTCCAGATCCTGCGCCAAATGGCGTTTTTGGTCCGTTCGTGTACAAGCAGGTGTCAGCTCTTGTTAGGCTGAAAAGGTCCTGTGTCCACTCTTCCCGGAGAGGGATAAGTATGTCATAGTTTTTCCTGCTGATGGTCTTGATGGTCATGACATCAGAGGAAGCACCCAGAGTACGATGGTCCTCTTATTCTCTGATTAGTCTGTTGGATGTTACGGTGTCTGCCCTGCTACCTCTGTGATCAGCCATGATTTTGTACGTTGCCCTTCTCGCCTTCTTCTCTAGCACAATGTGTAGAGCAGAGAGATTTGGCAGGCATTCAAGCGCTGCGGACGGTGTGATGCTGGTCGCTCCACAGATGGCCAGGCTGGCATGACGCTGTCCGCTGTAGACTTGTTAGTTTGGCTCTAGATGTGCTTTGATTGCCCTTCAAATACCAAACTATTGCACCGTAAGTTATCATCGGCCTGACGACCGTGACATATGACCAGCTTTCCAGCTCTTTCCTCAGGTTCTTCCACAAATGCGTTTGTATGTCCATAAAAAAATTTTTCTTCGCAGATGACATATTCCAGATGGGGGTTCTATCTAGCGTGTCGCCTAGATATGTCACCTCTGTCTCAAATGGAACATATACCCCATTAAGAGTGGGGGGAAGTAGGAAGTTCAGCTTCCTTCTTCTAGTGAAGGGTATTATGATTGTTTTGGCAGGGTTAACAGACATTTGCTCTCTCCTGCACCAAAAGCATTCAGAAGGTCGATGATATCTTGGATCTTCCCATTGATTTTTTCATCCGGGATATTTCTGATCAGGACAACGACGTCGTCTGAATCGCCGAGTACCGTCCATCTTCAACAATTTCACCAGGGCTAGCAGGTCTTCAATGAGAAGAGACCACAAGATGGGTGAAAGTACATCCCCCTGTGGGCATCCTCTCGCGGCCCCAAACGTCCCTCTGCGCAGTTTAGGGAGGTTTCGATCACCCGTTATTCCAGTGTGCACCTAATAAATGTCGACACTGCAGATCTTGAGCTTACTGAGTCGGGTAGAGCATTATTGAATGCGTTCTCTATGTCTAGGAAAATACACACAGTGATACTTTTGGCCTCGAGGGATTCGTTTATTTTATATTGTTGAGGGCCAGTTCCGTTGATTTTCCTGCTTGGTAGGCATATTGATGTATGTTTAGGGGTATTGCCATTAGGGCTCCTCCCCTGATGTGCACGTCCAGGATCTTTTCCAAACTTTTCAGAAGGAAAGAAGTGAGGCTTATTGGACGGAGCGATCTTGGACTAGGGTCCGATCTTCCTGCCTTCGGTAGATAGACTACTTTCACTCTGGTCCATCTCTTTGGGACATAGTTCCAAGCGACACAGGCTCGAAAGAGTTTCAGGGGCCGTTGTCCAATCCTCGTGGATTGGCCTACGGAGATGATTGGATTGGGTGCTTGATTTGTATCAAGAAACAGGCTAGCGGGAAAGTGGTGTTTGGCCAGGACCTCCAGAGTTTCTTTTTCCGTGAAAGCGAACAAGCCATCGGGCTTTTCTATAGCTCCAAGATCTCGACACGGTTCTTTCGCGAGGACCCTGTGGATCCTCGAGGTTTCCGGAAGGCTGTTTAGCTCTTCACAAAAGTTTCTCCAAGAGTTCCATTTAGCGGCCCTGATCTGCTTGTTATACCCTGTTAGTGCTCTTCTGTGACTTTCCCATTGACCTGTTTCCTTGGCTTTGTTGCAGAGGCGCCTAACCTCTTTTTTTTTGTTTGTTCAAGGTTTCATTCCACCAGGACGTACCTTGGTTGTCTCTCTTGTGTTTAAGGGGACAGTTTTCGTGAGATGCTTGCACTATGGCACCTTGTAGATATCCAGATGCCGGTTCAATGCCATCACGATACCACACACCCGTTGTGGCAGCAATCAGCTTGTTGGTGATGGGGGATCGTTAGTTACTCTCCACTCAGTTATTTTCTTACTTATAGTTTTCGTGCTGATAGTAAGATCTAGTACCCCATTATGGTCAGTAAAGGTTGGTTTGGAGCCAACGTTATTGACGAATAGCCCCTCCCCTAGTAAGTATTAAAAAAGAGACTCACCCCTGTCATTGATGTCAGTGATGCCCCATGCTATGGGTTGGGCATTTGCGTCATATCCCATGACGAACTGTAGGTTCCTCGATTTGCAGAAGGCGACTAGATAACGGACCTCTTGTGCGGTACTTGCCTGTCTCCAGGGAAGTAAGCAGAGCAGACTGCTTCATGCCATCTTCACCCGGGACAACTACACGCAGTGCTACCATGTCATCAGTGCAGAGATCTGAAAGAACAAAGTAGTTAATATCGTTCCGTAGAAGAATGACCGCCCGTGGTCGGTTACTGGGGCTGCTACCTATAACTTTGCCTATGGAGGAGCCCATTCCTGCCACTTGGTTCGTACTCGTGAGCCATGGTTCTTGGATCACTGCGATGTCTAGCCGCTCCTGCTGAAAGATACTGTCAAGAGTGTACGTCGCCGTCTTGTTGGGGCGTAGACTTATCTGAGGACATTTAAGGCCCAGATGCGGTTGTTGTTCTGGCCTGCCATTTAACTTACCGTTGGTCTAGTTGGTAGTCTGGGAGGGTCCCTTGCCACTCCCAATGAACCAAATAATTTAACTAATGGTTCTTGAAAATAGAAACGATAAATGGTTGGTTACATTTATATAACCTTTAGAGGTCTCAAACGGTGGAGTTTATAACTGGTACATAAGTGACCATAATTACCTAGAGTCCGTTACCAATAGTTCCCAACACCTCACGGACTCTCCTATACAACTTTTACTACTATAAAACCAAATATGAGGCATAATACTATCACCGTTATCTAAATAGGCGCAGAACCATAAGTTATATAATCCTCGCGGTTACTAGTTGGAAACCCGGATAAGCCGCATGTATGCGCATGCGCCATTTACTGCTTCTCTCTTGTCTTTGTCGAATTCATTTTTATCAATGATCTCATCTCTTTTACTTGAGGTGGGCGAAGACAAATCTTTGGCGCATATTTCAACAGAACGGCAACACATGATTTATTGATGGCTGATCTGCGGTGTGTCAATAAAGCTCTCCAATATACATATTGAGTGTTTTTGTCACAGGTAAGTACCAAATTCCACTGCCATCTTTTTTGCATCGAGTAAAATTCAATTTTGCTTCTGAAAATGCTCGGGCATCGGATACAAGATTTTTCTAATGACTTTATTATATATGTAAGTCTTTATCTTTTGCTGTCGACTTTTCCATAATGGACAATTTGCATACATTTTCAAATGACTTTATTAAATGACATTACATTATTTGAAAGTCACCAGCGAAAACATTTTTCCGTGTGCTTATATTGGACAAGGAACTTGATTTGAATTAGTGATTAGTGTTGGTAAATTGGTGATTATTTGAAAAGTATTCTTTTCATTATCGATGTTTTTTTAGTTTGTTTGATCAGTTTGTCCTTCAATAACCTCAGTCATTATGCCCGACAACTAGGAGCAAAAGACAAAAAGGCATATGTCAAGAAGTTGAAACATTTAGCTGAAGTGGATACTTATTTGCTGGATATACCAAGTTTTGTGCTACCTTTGGATGATTTGCCAAGGATAACGCAAACTGAAATACGAGCATACGAAAGCCTTGATGCATTTTCACAGTTTGCGTACAGCTGGATAGAAGTGATTATGGCAAGAGATATCGTTCACCGATTGGTTATTATTTAAGTGAAGAAGACATTAGAGTCTTTTTGAAAGAGTACCGGCATGATGGTGCTTCATGTGTTTTACAAGCATGTTCTATGAAGAACAGCAGAAAAAGGAGTGGCCATACTTCTCCCGACTTTTTTAATGAACAATACAACATGGAACTTGAGGAACTGGAGGTTGAGGCTGAGGAAGTGCAGATTAATTTGTCTCAGAAAGTGGTTCACAAGGTTGATTACAGCATAAAAACTTCCTTGCTGTCTGCTATTATTGTCAACTAAACCATCAATGAGTTCATTAAAAAGGATTGCCAACATGAAAAAGTTGCCCTGGACGCATTTGAAACAATCCACAGACAAACAGATGCTTGTAGTTTCTCCAACTTGATGAAGGAACTGTTATGCTCAACAGAAAACAGTGTTATTTTCAAGTACGCAGTTGAAGATGGCCCTGACAAACCACCGTTTTTGCTTTTTTTAGTGTTGAGCAAAAAATTCTTTTTCATAAACATATTAAGTTTTCGCCAGATTTCTGGCATAAACAAGATCCAGTTGCTTAAAAAAATGTTTTGCCAGAGTAACTTGGAAAGTTATTTACAAAAAAGCCAGCAGAGCTATCCAGTTATGAAGAGCCTTCTACATCAAACACACAAAGATGTTGAGGAGAGCAAGGTAATTTAAAGTTCTGTTTATTTCATTTTTTATTTAACTCATTTCCAACTTTTTTGTTTACAGTTGGAGAAGTGGTGTTTTTGCCAAAGGCCAGATGATGGAAGTCAGTAGTAAGGGCTAACCCACTTCGGCCTCATTTCCCAAAATGCCCGCTAGGTGGCGCCACAATACGGTGGCGCCACGATAGCGCGACCGTCACCACGTGCGCGTGACGTCATCCGTCGTCGGCGTGTTGTGTGGGGGTTGGGGTGGGGTGTGGGGGTCTTCGCGACCTCTGGACCATTTCCCAAAATGGCTGCTAGGTGGCGCCACGTGCGCGTGACGTCATCCGCCGTCGGCGTGTTGTGTGGGGGTTGAGGTGGGGTGTGGGGGTGGGGGTCTTTGCGACCACGTGCGCGTGACGTCATCCGTCGGTGGGCGGTGTGACCGTTGGTGGGGGTGGGGGTGGGGGGTTTGGGATGACATTACATTTTATGAACAGTTCATGCTTGAAGAAATTGAATATTGTGGGTAAGTGTTATCATCGTTCAGTTCTAAATTTAGCTCGAATGCGCGGTGTTCTTATCAATAACAAACGAGTCTCAGCACGCGGTATTCTTATCACCAGTAGACAGCATGTGGTTTACACGTCACACTCCTCTTATCAACAGTTCTAAATTTAGCTCGAATGCGAGGTGTTCTTATCAATAACTGACGCCTCATGGTCTGCAGGAAACTATAGTTTGATATTTATCCATGTAAAATTATCTCATTTCAATTTTATTCATTTTTTCAGAACCAATCCATCAGTACGAAAATTCAATGCAAATAATTGTGGACAATTGTCAATCGAATTTCTATATAATAATATGACATGATCGAGAACCATCAGTAACGTTGAGAGTGTCATCATGACTAGAACTATAACAATAACGGGAAATACTTCTGTGTTGAAAGCAGAATTCAATCCACCCATATTTTTGGATGAAAATAAAGAATATTTTTTGGGGTTGGCTGATTTTGAATCGTTTATGAGTATACCTAACATACAACCGGGTAGCAATAAAATATATGTAGCGGATAAAGTTATCACAATTCCAGAAGGAACTTACGATTTAAAAGATATTGAAACATATATTAATTCTGTAATTGATGACATTTTTGGAGAAAAAGTTGGGTTTAAGATGAAAGCAAACCCCAATACATTAAAATGTCAGCTTTATTGCACAAAGGAAATAGATTTCACACCAAGTGACTCCATAGCGAAAATATTGGGTTTTAAGAAACGAAAAATTGCATCAAATGAATTTTCTGAATCGGATGAAGTTGTTAATATATTTAAAGTTAATGCAATTTGTGTTGATTGCGACATTTGCATTGGATCATATAGTAATGGTCTACCCGTTCATATAATTCATCAGTTTTTTCCTTCTGTTCCTCCAGGGTATAAAATAGTGGAATCACCATTACCAATACTTTATTTCCCCATCAGCGTCAAGACAATCAACAACATCACTGTTAAAATAGTAGATCAAGACGGTGATTTGATTAATTTCCGAAACGAGACCATAACAGTTCGATTACATCTTAAACATTAGAAAATATTATGGTTATTAAATACAACTATCGCTATTTCAAACAATCGCCATATAAAAGGGAGAAGCTGTCTATAGAAACCAGTCCAAGACGAAACTCCAACCAGTTAACATCACAAGAAACCAGCCCAAGACGAGACTCCAGCAAGTTAACATCACAAAATCACCAATTTCTTATATCTCTGGGGTTAAAAGTATTGAAATAATGGATATATTAAACGTTGATGAAAAATTATATGTAGATAATTCAATAATAAGCTCTGAGCTTCATTCATATCAACCGTTTGTCTCTTCAAAATTTGAATACAATGATGAAATTCGCATACCTGTTCAAGAACTTGATATATACACACTACCTTCAGGGAGTCATCTTTACATTGAAGGTACCTTGACCAACAATAAGGGTGCCTATTCTAAAAAATTACAATTTGTCAACAATGGTATAGCTTATTTGTTTCGAGAAATTCGCTATGAACTTAATGGAGTTACTATAGATTCCGTAAGAAATGTTGGTTTAGCTTCAACCTTGAAGGGTTATCTTTCATATAATACAAATGAAAGTCTAAAGCTGCAAAATGCTGGATGGTTTCCAAATAGAGATGAAAAGGAAAACATTTTAGTTGATGATAAAGGAAAATTTAATGTATCTATACCTTTGAAAATGTTGATGGGATTTTTTGAAGACTATAAAAAAATAATCTTGAATATGAAACAAGAACTGGTTTTGATCCGAGCCAGCGATGATGTTGATGCAGTTTTATATGTTGAAGATATGCAAAATCCGTCACCCGAAGCGGAAAATCCAAAAGTTACATTTGACAAGATCTATTGGAAAGTACCTCATATTCAAGTTGATATACCACAACAACTAGCTTTAACACAAATTCTTGAAACAAATAAAGATCTGTTACTTGGATTTCGTAGTTGGGAAATTGTTGAATATTCCTCACTACCTGAAGCGACCCGTCATACTTGGCCTGTTAAAACAAGTAGTAAACTTGAAGCACCTCGTCATATAATAATTGGTTTTCAAGAAAATAGAAAAGGACACATCATGAAAGATGCTAGTCAATTCGATAATATAAATCTCTCAAATATTAGAGTATTTTTGAATTCTGAAAGATATCCATATCATGATTTGTATTTGAATTTCAATGATAACAAGTTTTCAGCTCTCTATGAAATGTTTGCAAACTTTAAAAATTCCTACTATGATATACCAAACGAACCAATTTTCAACCCTCAAAACTTTAAAAATAAGTGTCCAATCGCACATATTGATTGTTCCCACCAGAAAGAAACACTTCAAACAGGTACTGTTGTTTTGAGAGTTGAATTCGAGACAAATAATAATACAAAAAAGGATACATCAGTATATTGTCTGATTTTACATGATAAATTATTTAGCTACAATCCTTTAACAAAAATGGTCAAGCAATTGTAATACGCATGTTCTCAAATAATTATATAAACCATTTTATTTCTCTAAATGATGTTCAGTATGTCTCGAGAATTGAAGCTCTGCTTATCTTATCATTTAAAGAGATCGAAAGAATTGAAAAACAAATTCAAGATTATAGTGGTGAATAGCAGATGATGGTGAAATTCTCACAATTGAAAATATGAAACTACTCGTTTTGGATGTACAAGGATTTATAATTGAAAACAAAAAATTTATTCCTAAAGAACTGGCTGCCTATGATGGAGAAAAAATATGTCATTATATATTTAGATGTCCCTTTTCTATGGAACACTTGCCTCCAGAACTGCGTAAACAAGCAAACTGGTTGATGAAAAATCATCATTGTATTTCATGGAATGAAGGATTTACGCAATCACATAAGTTTTCCGACATTGTGAAAAACATAACAAGAAACGTGGATCATGTGTACGTGAAAGGAAAAGAAAAGGCGCAATACATTGGGAAATATTCATCGAAGCCCGTTATCGAACTTGATGACAAACCACCTTTATCGTTGGAAAAACCACATTGTCTATACCATTTATCATCACCCGCAATGTGTGCACTTACTAATGTTTTTAATTTGTATAAAACATGTTTAATGATTGAATAAATCACATTTTTGATTACATTTTTTATTTTATTTCAAACACCTTTTTATAAATATTTACAGGTATAGGTATTCACAAATTTTCAACCCTCAAAAATAAGTGTCGAATCACACACAGTGATTGTTCTCATCACAAAGAAACACTTCAAGCAGGATATACTGCTTTGTTTTGAGAGTTGAATTCGAAACAAATAATAATACAAGAAGGATTCATCAGTATATTGTCTGATTTTTACATGATAAATTATTAAGCTATAATCCTTTGACAAAAATAGTCAAGCAGTTGTAATTCGCATGTTCTCAAATAATTATATAAACCATCTATTTCTCTAAATGATGTTCAGTATGTCTCCAGAATTGAAGCTTCGCTTATCTAACCATTTAGTATGAGAATTTTATGGTGACTTACAAATAAAAGGTTCTGTATTGATTGAAAATAAAACAGTTCAATAATGAATACTATCAAAGAAGATGTGGTGAGTGAGCTACACAAACCAGCCAGAAGATTTTTTAAAAGAAGAGCAGTAATTGTAAAGGGGATCAATGATCTTTTTCAAGCAGATTTAGTTGAAATGCAACCATATTCAAAAATAAACAAAGGATATAGATATATTCTGGTTATAATTAATGTGTTTTCAAAATTTGTTTGGGCAATTCCTGTCAAAACAAAGACTGCTAAAGATGTAACCACAGCCATGAAATTAATTTTAAACAGTGTAAAAACACCCCCTAAAAATCTGCAGACTGATCAGGGAAAGGAATTCTATAATACAGAGTTCCAAGATTTGATGAAAAAATTCAACATCAATCACTACTCAACATTTTCCAATATGAAAGCTAGCATCGTAGAGAGGGTGAAAAGAACATTGAAAAACAGAATGTGGAAAAAATTCAGTTTGCAGGGAAACTATAAATGGTTAAAAATATTACCTGAGATAGTATCAGAATACAATAATACCAAACATTCTGTTATTGGAATGAAACCTATACAAGTATCTAAGGAACATGAGAAGCACCTACTATCAAAAGTTTATGGTCGCATAAAAACAGTGAATCCTTCCAAATATGAAAAGGGAGACTATGTGCGAATAAGTAAGTTTCGTGAGATGTTTTCAAAAGGGTATACACCTAACTGGTCAAATGAAATCTTTGTGATTAAAAAAATAAAAATCACAAATCCAACAACCTACATATTGGAGGATCATAGAGGTGAAGAGATACAGGGTGCATTTTATAAGGAGGAGTTGCAAAAAGTTAAACATCCTGACGTGTATTTGGTAGAAAAGATTCTAAGACGGAAGGGAAATAAAGTTTATGTTAAATGGTTGGGCATGAATAATTCACATAATTCATGGGTTATGAAAAATAATGTATTGTAATATCTTGTAATTCAATAAAAAACACTTGCTAGTAGATAATTCTTTTATTTCTATACAAATATACTCCTAGAATGGGTAGCATGATACAAAAAATGAATGCAAGATTGATATAATAGCGAATTCTATATGATTTTTACATTCAAACGAATCAATAAGTACATTCCAGTTTGTTGGTTTAAAATTTTCATCTACAAAATAAAGTCTTAACTTAAAAGCTAAATATGACAAATTTTTAATTGACTCATCAATTTTTAGCCAATCAATCCATTATTAACAATTAATTTTTCTCAGTTTGATGGTCAAGAGTCATTATGATTGGTTGATATGCAAATAAACGTTTCTTGTATATTTGAATCCACTTGTATATACAAGGTATTGTTAAAAAGGCGCTCAGAAACAATACTTTTGCTGGAAGTCCTGTTGTCATTGCTAATTTTTATACTAAGGGATATATCGTGGCAATATTTATGTGTTCTAGTGTTCTTGTTTTCTTGTTGTCTTGTTTTCATGTGTTCTAGTGTTCTTGTTTTCTTGTTTTCTTGTTGTCTTGTTTTCATGTTTTCTTGTGTTCTTGTTTTCTTGTTTTCTTGTGTTCTAGTGTTCTTGTTTTCTTGTTTTCTTGTGTTCTAGTGCTCTTGTTTTCATGTTTTCTTGTGTTCTTGTTTCCTTGTTTTCTTGTGTTCTAGTGTTCTTGTTTTCATGTTTTCTTGTGTTCTTGTTTCCTTGTTTTCTTGTGTTCTTGTGTTCTTGTTTTCTTGTTTTCTTGTTTTCATGTTTTCTTGTGTTCTTGTTTTCTTGTTTTCATGTTTTTTTGTGTTCTTGTTTTCTTGTTTTCTTGTGTTCTAGTGTTCTTGTTTTCTTGTTTTCTTGTGTTCTAGTGTTCTTGTTTTCATGTTTTCATGTTTTCTTGTGTTCTTGTATTCTTGTTTTCTTGTGTTCTTGTTTTCTTGTTTTCATGTTTTCTTGTGTTCTTGTTTTCTTGTGTTCTTGTGTTCTTGTTTTCATGTTTTCATGTTTTCTTGTTTTCTTGTTTTCATGTTTTCTTGTGTTCTTGTTTTCTTGTTTTCTTGTTTTCTTGTTGTGTCCAATCACACACACAGTGATTGTTCTCATCACAAAGAAACACTTCAAGCAGGATATAAGTACTGCTTTGTTTTGAGAGTTGAATTCGAAACAAATAATAATACAAGAAGAATTCATCAGTATATTGTCTGATTTTTACATGATAAATTATTAAGCTATAATCCTTTGACAAAAATAGTCAAGCAGTTGTAATACACATGTTCTCAGAAAAGAAAATGACTAGATTGAAGGCTATTTGTGATTGACAGCTCCTTGATTTTGAAATCTTGTGCCAAATTGAAGCCCTGCATGTCTATTACAATGATTGTTTCATACGAATACCAGGATTCATGGACTTTGTAATGAGTTCTCAAATAATTAACGAGTTTGATAGGTGGTCTCAAGTTTCCATAACCATCAAAATAAAACGCTTAATTTTCATTTATTATGTATGCAGTACAATGGGTTCCATGATTTTGTTAACTTTCTAGATTCAAAATACCACATTCCTTCACTTAAAATTTTTTTTTTGGGGAGGTTGTCACACATAAATACACCTCTTTAATGTGAGATATTCAATATTTTCACATATTTTAGTATATCGTTATTTGAAAGGGATCTCTGCGAAAATATTATTTGATTTTTTTTTATGGTTTTTTTCTTGATAGTGCCTCCTTTGTAGGGTTTAATGTATAATCCACCACCCTGCTTGGAAAGTTTTTCCATTTCTTTATTGTGTCGATGTAATTCTTCGAGTTGCTCCTTTGATACTTTAATATCATTAACGGCCTTAGCTATTCCAGCTGCACCACCGCCTAAAGCTCCTAGTGCACCCAAAATTGGAAGTAATAATGGGAGAAATCCACCAATTTTTTTGGGGGGTTTGATAACTCGTGTTTTCTTTTTTCTTTCGGTTCTCTTGATCCCCATTCCAAGTTTCCGTTTACCTTTCATAATTCCACTTACTGTTAGAGCAGCAATTCTTTCTCCTACCGAGGAATCTTTTGCTCCAACTCTCTGCCAAGCTTTATCTGCTAGAGCTTTATCCGCTCGATGTCGTTGAGGTAAATCAGTTGTTTGTGAGTATGCGATATCGTGTTCTCGACACGCAGCATCCAATGGATTGATACCAGACTCTCCCCTATTCAATCTTTCTTCTAAATTTGTACCAGGACCACAAAATTGATAGCCAGGAATATGAAGCTCAACAGGTAGTCTATTAATCAGAGTGTTTATTAAACCTCGACCTTCCCTCTTGGAGTGTTTGGAGGAAGTGTACTTTCGTGAAGCGTGTACAATCATTTTATACCTATAGAGGTTTGTGTGTATCATTTAAATACTATTTTCAGTTTAAAAATTTGCAACACGATTGTCTATCGATTTCATGCTATCTGATCAATATGTCCATCTGATTAATGTATAAATACTTTTGCAAAAAACAATTCTGTTTATTGATATCTAGAATGCGGATAGAAAAACAATCGTTTTCCTTACCCATCACAAACCATGATGTGAAGGATTTTACGAAACCAATTCAAAAACATGGTGATTTATTTGGTGGGGAATCGAAAAGATGTCTCATTGTTGGACCATCTGGTTCAGGTAAAACCAACGTGATGTTGGCTTTACTTGAGCATCCAAATGGAATAAGATTTGCAAACGTGTAGGTACCTTTATTCCAAATCATTACAACAGCCAAAGTATGAATATTTAAGACAACTATTGGCACCCATGGAAGAGATTGGATATTTCGAGTATGAGAGCGATGAAAATATCATTCCTCCTCATGAAATAGCACCAGAATCGGTCATCATATTTGATGATATACCATGTGGAACACAAACTATAATAAGGGACTATTTCACACATTCGAGACATAAAAATACAGACTGCTTTTTTATTTTTCAAGGTTATTCATCAATTCAGAAAAGACTTATACGTGAGAACGCTAATTTGCTAATTTTATTCAAGCAGGATTCTATGAATTTGAATCATATATATAATGATCATTGTATGCTGGATATGTCATTTGAGCAATTGAAGCAACTCTGCGCACACTGTTGGAAAGAACCTTATAATTTTCTGGTTATTGATAAAGATTGTGAACTGAATTGCGGAAGATATAGGAAAAATTTTGATTCATTCATATATCTATAAAATGGATAAGCGGTTGGCTGAGGAATTGATGAAGTCAAGAAAAGCTGTCAAGGATAAATATAATAGTCTAAAATTAGCTATGACCACTACACAATCACAACTAGAGCAAGCTTACAAACCAATAACTCAACCGCTACAACAACTCATTTCCAAAATAAATGAACCTTTCAACATAAAGGAAGAATTCAAAGAAGAAGAAGAAGAACCTGAAACTTCTATGTTTCACACAACACCATTAAAACCTTAACCAAGTTTTTCAAGATTATTTTATGAGACATCAACACCTACAAGACCTACAAGAACTGGTAGAACTCCTATTCTACCGATGGAAATACCATCATTTTTTGATACAAGCCTTGCATCTGTTAGCCAGTTACCATCTATACAAGAGCCTAGTCAGTTACCTAATACTATACAAGAACGTAGTCAGTTACCAACTATACTAGAAACTAGTGTTATAGCTCAAACCAACCCCTTCGAAAGCTCGGAAAATCAAAATCTTTCAGATATATTGGAACAGTCAAGGCAATCGGTTCAAAATTTAATCGACACGCAACCATATGAAATATGGTTAAAAAGTTTTGATCCACTACCAAGAGATTATATTGATGCTAGTGTGAAGGATACTGAACATAATTTTGATCATCATTATGGAATAGTACATGACATAGATACTGATAAATTCTATTTGGGGACCACACTTAAATTTGTAGAAATTATTGGAAAAAATGTGAAAGTAGATGGAAAAATTTATGATGGTACAAAAGGATTGTATGAATTACTATTTAAAAAATATCCTAAAGACTATGAAGATGAGGATTTGGATAATTATATGGATATTTTAGCTAAAACCAATGCATATCGAAGAAATAATGATCCAAATGAACGTGTGCAGGGAAATGGATCATCAAAATATATAACTATAATAGGACCATACCTACAAAAACATGGCATAACAAAAACACGACACATCAAACCATTATATTCTCGTTTTTTAAAGAAACTAAAACCTCCAATAACTAGAATGCGAACGGGAAAGGGGTTGTGGAATATCAATAAAAACGATATAGATTATGTTTATTGGGATAATATCAACGAACTTGTTGATAGATTGAGACTAATAACAGCTTCCATGAGAGCTGGTCATACTGGTCATAATAATGAAATACTATCAATAATCGAAGAGTTACGTGAAGCTAAAGTAATTGCATAAATACATCCTCAAATACGTAAAACGAATCAATCCGAAAATGTCACTCAACAAGTTCGGTTCTCATTTATTCAAGAGAGATGAAACAGAAAACAATATCAAGTTATTTAATTTTTCTGAGGTTAATTTATCTTATGTAATGGTTTTACCATTTATTGGTCGCTATACACCAACAGAAAAAAATTTCGTGTTGATGCAAGATGGAAGAACTTCATACCGTTTCCCATTTGAAAAAGGAATCATTTTATTCGGTGAATATCCTAAAAAAGACGTTTCCATGTTGGTTAATGGAAAAGCAGGAAAGCTGGAAAATAGATCTATTAAGAAAGGTGATTTGATAGCGTTTAGACGTGAAACGGATAGTAAAATAACAGAATTTTATGGTGAATTACAAATAAAATGCCCCGTAGTGATTGAAAATAAAACAGTTCAATAATGAGTACTATCAATGAAGATGTGGTGGATGAGCTACCTACACAAACCAACAAACAGATTTAGATGAAATGTAGCCATATTCAACAATAAAAAAGGATATTATACCTAGATATATTTTAGTTATGAAAAAACCACATTTTCTATACCATTTATCATCACCTGCAATGTGTGCACTTACTAATGTTTATAATTTGTATAAAACATGTTTATTGATTGAATAAATCACATTTTTGATTACATTTTTTATTTTATTTCAAACGCCTTTTTATAAATATTTACAGGTACGTATTCACAAATTTTCAACCCTCAAAAATAAGTGTCCAATCACAGTGATTGTTCTCATCACAAAGAAACACTTCAAGCAGGATATACTGTTTTGTTTTGAGAGTTGAATTCGAAACAAATAATAATACAAGAAGGGGAAAAATTGTGGATAATGAGTTTGAAATCAAAAATGTTCACCTCAAAAGCTCTACCGATTCGTCTACTACTTAAATTCCTGCCACCGTTTGAAAAACTAACAGCTGTGTATAAAATACCATCGGGGCAGATAGCTGTAGTTATAAATGATTATTTATATATACTTAGCGAGGATAGATTTAGATTAATTGACCGAATCAATATAACAAAAAGATTTGAACCATTTGTGGATGGTAGAAAGTTGGAGCAGTCAATACCTATTCTGGAAAAACCATCTTCTTTTATGATGATAATGCCTTTGTAAATTTGGATGAGTGTACTCTACAGCCAGAGTCCTTTGGCTACACATCAATACATTTTAATGGTATACCACCCCTATTCACCACAGTTTTTCGATATGTGAATGGATTGTTATACTTCATTCAAGATGGTCGCTTTTTTGAATATAATGAATTTGAAAATTCCCTACAAAATTCCGGTAAATTGGAGTTCAATACATTTGGTATAGAGTGTCCCATGATATCTTTATATGAACAACTTAGACTGTTACTTAGGCAAATTGTAAGTAAAATTCCTATGAATTCATAGTTTTAATTTATTAATAAAGTACAGCAACTATAGCGCCAAGTTCAAGGTTGTGGTTGACTGATAAAGAGACACGTGGTCGATGTACTATTGTGAATTCCAAGGTTGTGGTTGACTGATAAAGAGACACGCGTCCGATGTGCTATTGTGAATAAAATTCTTGTGAAATAAAACATTGTTTGTTTTCTGTTTCATCTCTCTTGAATAAATGAGAACCGAACTTGTTGAGTGACATTTTCGGATTGATTCGTTTTACGTATTTGAGGGTTGTAATTTCAACTAGGTGAATCAATTTATAGTCGAGAAAAAACCAGAGGCTGACACATGTTACTGATAAGAACACTGCATTTGAGCTAAATTTAGAACTGTTGATAAGAGGAGTGTGATAGGAAACCCACATGTTGTCTACTGGTGATAAGAAAACTGCAGGCTGAGACTCGTTACTGATAAGAAAACCGCGAGCTAAATTTAGAACTGAACGATGATAACACTTACCCACAATATTCAATTTCTTCAAGCATGAACTGTTCATAAAATGTAATGTCATCCCAAACCCCCCACCCCCACCCCCAGCAACGGTCACACCGCCCACCGACGGATGACGTCACGCGCACGTGGTCGCAAAGACCCCCACCCCCACACCCCACCTCAACCCCCACACAACACGCCGACGACGGATGACGTCACGCGCACGTGGCGCCACCTAGCAGCCATTTTGGGAAATGGTCCAGAGGTCGCGAAGACCCCCACACCCCACCCCAACCCCCACACAACACGCCGACGACGGATGACGTCACGCGCACGTGGTGACGGTCGCGCTATCGTGGCGCCACCGTATTGTGGCGCCACCTAGCGGGCATTTTGGGAAATGAGGCCGAAGTGGGTTAGCCCTTACTACTGAAGTCAAATGATTCTTTGCGCAAATAAAAATCTTATGACAAAATGTTTCCATGTAGAATGTTTACATTTGAAGAAAATTCCCAAAAGATGGATTTGTATATTTTGCTAACTAAATTAGTAAATAAAGTTGTACCATTTTTTTATGGAAAAAAATTTATTCTTGGGGGACAATTGAGGGGCACAAGTTTACAAGAGCAGCACAAACAGTTAAAATCTGATATTCCTGACAACTGCTCACTTCAGATATTTATGGCTGCAAGCACGAAAAGGATGCACTTCAATCTTTCGAACAAGCGAATGCGCAAGTGTAAATTGACGTTGTGGTCTGTTTTTATCTCCACTTTATCCCTATCCGTATATATATTTTTTATCTATGATTCCTATTATTGTGCAGCGACACTAGATGATGTATTGGATTGCGAAGAATGTTGTACATGTTGCGTGGAAATGAAATGTCCTTACTGCGCTAGGGATGCCTCAATCACAGAGCTTCTTCAAGCAAAAAAGGATGTTTGATCGGAGGATGGGAAGAAGGGATAATTCTTGATAGAAACCACTCTTACTATTACCAGGTGCAAATGCAAATGGCAATAACCAAATAGGTACCGAAAATGTTAGTTCGTACTATGGAGTAAGAAAGATATGTTCTTGGAGAAGATACCATTTTTAGAGAGTTTTTGAAATGAAAAAGTTCAGGTGGCCCGGAGATTTCATGAGGAAGTGATTTTGCCAGAGATGTTGATCAAATTGTACACTACTCAGAGCCAGCAAAAACCTTCAATAAGTGAGATTGGACTATCTCAAGAAAGACGGACCTCGAAAAACGTAAGATTCAACTAAACCATCGATGACCTGAATGTATGATTAATACACATTTCTTTCACAGACTCCAGAGTTGTGGTGTTCTTGCAAGGATCATGATGAAGGACGACAAATGGTTTCATGTGCCAACAAAAATTGTTTGATCAAGTGGTATCATATTGATTGTGTCGGGTTGCAAAACATCCCCAAAAATGGATTTGTGATGTATGTAAATAGAAGACGTAATAGCCAAGTTACATGTACTTGAGTAGTTATCTTTTATTGTATCATCCACTTGAAATAACTGGAGGACATAAATTCAGAGCTGAACATACGGTTAAAATTTCGTCAATAACACCAACGACTCCTGCCTTGAGACGCCTGTAAATGTTCCAAAATGTCTAAGTTTTCAGTAAGATTTTTATCGCTAATGCGTCCTCCGTACCCCTGAGAAATAAACGAAATGGATCCCACAGAAGTTTTAACCAATGATCTAATAACTAAAGAGGAAACATTTCATTCATAAACTGTGAAAAATTGTGTGGACAACATCTAACATAGAAGAGACGTGAGGAGGAGTTGAGTGGGGCACTGAGTGGGGATACGTTTGCACCTTGCTTCGACCACTACACGCGAAGGTGGTAAGAGAAGTCAAATACCTAGGCATCATCCTGGATGACAAACTCACATGGGATTCACACCTACAGAAAATAGTGAATCGAGGTGAATCCACAATAATGACAACAAAAAAAGCGATAGGAACGAATCGGGGCATAAATCCGCGCATGGTACACTGGCTCTACTATACTGTGGTAAGACCCACCCTTGCTTACAGCTCTGTTGTCTGGTGGGCGAAAATCGAGCAGCGACAAGCAGCCACGGAACTTGCAAAAGTTCAGAGGCTAGCATGTCTCTCTGTAACGGGAGCCATGAAAACTACTCCAACATTTGCCATGGAGGCCATGCTTAACCTACCTTCTTTAGATATCTACATCAAAATGGAAGCAAGAATGGGAGCATATAGACTTATCAACACCGGGAACTGGAGCCACTCAAACTCCCAACGACACACTAAGATAACCAGCACAATCAAGAACCACTTAGTAACAATGAGGAGTGATATCATGAGGAAAAATATTTACTTTAGCACGTCTCCCAAGACCAAGCTAATATGGGAAGAGGAAACGGTGAAACAACTCCGGATGGCTAATGGGGCAATATGGTACACAGACGGCTCCAAAACAAGCCGGGGAACTGGTGCCGGAATCGTGGGGGAAAATCCAAAGTGGGAAACATGTGAACCACTCGGGATGTATCTACAGTTTTCCAAGCAGAAGTACATGCAATAAATGTATGCGTGCAAGAGAATCTCAGGAGAGGCTACAGAGGAAGGAGAAGCCTTATCCTTAGTGACAGCCAAGCTGCAATCAAAACCATCTCCTGTCGGGCAACCAAATTCAAACAAGTCATGGACTGTCAGCAAAACCTTGTCACACTGGAAGTATCTGACGATGTCACTCTTGGATGGATACCAGGACACACAGGGATAGCTGGGAACGAGCGGGCGGATCTACTAGCACGCAAAGCTGCAAACACACCACTTCTGTGTCCAGAACCTGCTATTGGTATTACAAAATCCTCTGTGAGAGGTTGGCTGAACTGTTGGTCCAAAAAACAACAGAAAGCTAGATGGTGTCAATCACCAGGACTGAAACACAGTAAATTGATGATGACAGACGAGATCGAATCATCATTTTCTGGAAGCCTACTGAAACTCAGCAGGAATCAGCTTAGGAAAGTAACAGGTATATTAACTGGACACTGCACTCTAAGGAAACACATGCATATCATGGGTCTTTTCAACCAGGAACCCATATGTAAGCTGTGCAACGAGGAGGAGGAAACAGCCTCCCACATTGTATTCGAATGTGAAGCGCTGGCGTACTGGAGAAGAGATAATGGGGAATTCACAACCACTCCTCAAAGTACGGACAGGGAAACAGTAGAACGAGTTATAAACCTTATTCGGGCAATGGAACTCTTCGACTGAGAGACAGGCACAGAGAAGATACAATAAGCCCAACTAGAGGCTGCGGTGTCGGGGCCAACAGTCCGAAACTCGTAGCGCCTGTACTTCAGTAATCAGTAATCAGTAAACAGTTCAATGTTGTCCTCATGTTGTCCTCGGGCCGGGCGTCTTGGTGAGTTGTATTTTGCAGCCGTCCAATCTGAGTCAGACGCTGTTGATAGCCGCCCACTCTGGGTCAGAAGCTATCATGTTGTGGACCATCTTAGCTTTATCTCTGTCACTTCGGAACCTTACCGGCAAGGGTGGCCCTACCAGTAGCTACGCTACCACCAGCATCGCCTTCTGGACTTTAAGACTACTGCATGAGCCCTCTCAACATCGACAAGGGGATAGTCCCCGAATTCCCGGGAATCCAGAGAACTTTTTGGTTTTTTCCCGATTACTTCGTTTTAAGCAGTTATACGCCGCACAAGATCGAGTCATTATGTACAGTATGTTAACGCGAATATTAACCATATACATATATCAAAGGAGCCTACGAAACATGACGAAAAGTTATTAAAAATTATATCATTATTCACTTTGTTTACTTTTCTATGAAATGACATGAGCGCCTGACCTCGATCAACTGTTAATATTTGAAATTGACATTTGTAGTGACACGTCACATGGAAACGTCTAATATCTGTTCATTTCAATCAGCGAACACGTTACGGCTTATGACATTTGATTTTTTGGCCAACCTTCAACCTAAAATTCTAATGTCATTTTCAGGAATCAGCTGGGATTCGGGACGTACTTGGAAACGGTCTATTGTCCGTTGGTACAAAACTCAAATGCTAAACTGAAAACCTTGTTCTTTGTATTCAAAATCCCGAATAAGTTTCAGTCTATTTGCGAAAACATTTACATATTTGCAAATCCTGACCAGAAAAACCTCGAAAACCGCAGTTCGACAGATAATCGCTGCCACATATAGGTATAAGAAATGGCAGAGACGATACATGTATTTTCTTATGGGATTTTAAACTGTGGCCTGTGGAGAACATTTCGGTATACTTGATTTGGGCAAATTCGTATTTTTATTGAGGATTTTAAATGAAGCATTGTATAACATTGTGGCTCCGTGGGAAACTAACGCAATATACACGCGGCACGCAATGTGTTAAAGCATTTTATAATACTTATTATTAAATGCTCATAGTTAAGGTATGTGACTCATTTATCACCTTATGATTGAGCAGGAGGTGATGTTTTGCAGTTGATAACTGATCTAAAAAATGTTTCCTTATAATTTGTCACCCCCCTAAAATGGCCGTTATGTCATGAGTTATTAAAAAATTATTAATAATTTATCATTTTTTTAGAACTTGGAATAACGGCTATTCAGGTGGTTGGCAAATTACAAGCAAAATCCTGTACACCGCATTCCATGTACTTTAGAATCAAAATATACACTCACGGTCGGATAAACAGCACATGCCTAAAATTTGATGAAACGTTTATATTATCTTATATATAAATGTGAAAGTCTGTATGTTTCTTGCCCTAAGGATTTTGAACCGTAGCACAGAATTACCTGAAAATTTGCACAGTTATTAGCCTCTACCCAAAAATAGTAGAAAAGTCTGTGTTGGTAATATGAAGGTTCTATGGGGTAAACGATCAGCGAGAGGGCAAAAAAACAAGAAAAAAAAAATTGAAAAAAATAAAAAAAATGTGTTGTTATTATGTGTGATTTATCAAGCAATCTGTTATTGCACGGATACAATCCCTCAATATCTTATTTGAAGTGCGATTTGTAACAACTAGGTCTTTACGTTAATTGTTGAAGAAAATTTCAGTAGGATATTGACTATATGGTTTTTCACCGACCGGGTCCGTGGTTCAGCACTGATGGGCGTTCGAATAATGCAAAATTGGACAGACACTGTCTACTTCATACCAAGTCGCTCAAAATATCGTTCCGGGTGTGAAGTCCGGTCCACATCTGAATGGGGCCCCATAAACTGAGCGGCATAGACGGCCGATGCGACGGGGCTTCCGACCAGGTCTGCCATATCCGCTGACTTGGTCTGTAAGCGATCTGATTTGTCGTGTCCACACACGAACATGCTTGGTCCGCGATTTATTAAACGATCGGTCCTTGACTGTAGCGACATGGTTTTTCATCGACGATGTATTCTACGTTCAGCACTAACGGGCGTTCGAAGAGAAGTCCTTGGCGAGAGTACGGATAATCGCTCCGTGGTCGGGGTCCCGTCCACATCTGGATAGGGCCCCACACCCGGAACGACGTGGTCGGCCGACGGGATGAACGACCAGATCTGCCATATCATATCCACCGACTTGGTCTATGAGCGATCTGATTGGTCTTGTCCACACACGAACATTTCCGCTCAAAATATCGCTCCGTGTGTGTAATTTGACCCCCATTTCTATTGATTCAATATACACACGATTCTATCATTTTTTCCATATGTATTTATTATTTATATTATTATTATATTTAAACTTGAATATCTCCTGAACGACTCATCAGAAAGGTATCAGACTATATATTTTTGAAATCGGGAAAATAAGCTCTTTCATAATATATGATGGTATACAGGGGGCTCCATTGAAAAAAATGCTACTTGTGGAAAAATATTGACACTCCGATAGCCTTTTGTTTTTTTTTAATAAGTGTTTTGAGAAGTTCAGATGAATATCTGAAACTTTGATATTTACAAAATTTTAATATCTCCATAGATAACAACGCTAGCATATGGGTCAATTTATAGGGAATGACCCGGTACATACAATTTTCTGCATATTTTATCTCGATTTTTGTTTCTCAAACTTACCGTTTGGGCTCGATTGTTTGTTGAAAATTGTAATATATCGTCTGTCGCCGAAACCCCACACCAATAAAAATAGTTTTTTTTTTACGCCCCGTATCTCGTAAAGCTGTTGCGGACCCATGTTAATATCAACATTTTGTCTTAAAGTTAGTCACAGATTCCACTCTTGAAATGAGTACAAGTACTTAACACCCTGTATATTGCTATTTAGGCTGGTCCCATGCCCTTTCCCATACAGAGCAATAAGAAAGATGTTTCCTGTTTCGGCAATCTCGTCCTGGTTTGCATGCTGGTTATTGAACGCATCGGTGATTGATTGCAAATGCTGGTTCTTCTGTAGGACTTCGAGAAATCTACGTTTACCCTGATTAAATATAGCAGAAGTTGTATCACAACCCGTCTTCGCGTGAAGGAACACATATTATCTGATAAGCTTTTGTCTTCAAAGTGAGGATTATTATGGATGGTTTGAGATACCTTCCCTTTTCCCAGTTTGAAAAACAAGACATTCTTTATGTTAGGGCTACACAGGCTAATCAAATTCACCAGAAGGTCAATATCTTCCTCCACCACCCACCACTGTTACATATCAATTTGATGTGAACAACTCCAGAGCGGTTGTAAAAACATCTGCGTCCTCTTCAGGTTGCTGTGAATCAATTTTCTTCTCATCAAATTTTTTCATTAGCATAGAGATCAACCGATTCTTGTTTTCTGAGTTTGCAAGGAAACTTTCTTTCGAGACAGTGGGGAACATCGATTCTGTATATGATATTGAAGCAGATTGTTTTCCTTGTGCTCTTCTTGATTACTCTATGCTATGTGTTTGGTGCTTTCACAAGCTTTGTCGGGGTAATCATGAATATAAGAACGGTAATTGATTTGTGGTTTGATTTTACATAAAATGCATAACTGCTGAAGAGTTCTGCGTATGTCTGGCCGAAGTGCCATTTGACCCGATGTAACAAAAACCCTCCGTCAATATCTTGTGTCGTTCAAGTCCGCCTGTTCAGTAAGTACAAAAGCCCTGCACAAGCTCGATTTTGGTCCTTTTCTCATTATCCCATGTTCATCTTAAGGTGCGTCCTCACTTGCAACAAACCAGCGAACCGAACGCCGTCGCGAACCTTGTCGCGACCATCACCGCGAACCTCGTCGCGAGCTCCGTTGCCAACCCCGTCCCAAAAACTGTCGGGCAACAAAGTGAACATCATGGCGTTTTAGCAGTTGTGGCTCTTTTGGCGATATCGATCGCAGCATTGTTGTTTGTAGCAAGATGGAGAAACGGGGACGGATTGGAAGTTAAATTTTCAGCGTCAGTTAGTTGGTTTATTTCTTTGATACAGTGCAGTGAATAGGTTGTTTCCAGTGTTTCGTATCCGATTTGATTATTGATAAAATGGACTCGAGAAACCATGATTGAACGATTGAGAGTTTTCGAAAAAAAGAACTTTCATCAGATGGGGACAAATCTCGTCCAAGATAGATATTTCAACTGGCCAGTGGAAGAAGGTGATTGTCTTATAATTGTCATTGCGAAGAAAAAAGACGAAGATGGAAAAAAACTTTTGTCACTGGAGCAGGTAAGTAGATGAAGCGAATTGGTTAAGACTGAATCGTACATTTCTCCCCCAAGAAAAATTAAAACCTAGTGGGGTAGGTACCTACTTGGAAACAAATTTAAAACCACTATTGGTTTAGAAAATATCCTGTTCATTACATCCACGTGTGTAATGATAATGTCCTACCTACTTAATTTGACCCGGTCCTTCTGATCAGTCCTGTGTGAAGATTAATACATTCAATAATAAATACAATACATATGAATATAATACGTTTATTTGCAACAAACGACGACTTACTGAATAGAATCAAAAACAACAGAATACCGTGATCTTGCGCGACTGGGTTCAGGACAGGGTTGCAAACGGCGCTCGCGACGGGGTTCGCGACGACGTTCGCGACGTCGTTCGGTTCGCTGTTTTGTTGCAAGTGACGAGGCACCTTAAGAGAAAGATATGGTGGGGGTTCGTAACGCAAACATTCTCTCAGCTCTTTATTCGAATGTTTTACAATGGTCAGCTCTGAGGGGCCACATAGCGTGATTTATCAAGACGATTGTTAGTCGTGTTATTACGCGACTGTTAGTCGTGACGATAGTTAGTCGTGATGAGACTGTCAGACGTGTTGTAACGCGACTGTTAGTCGTGTTATAACGCGACTGTTAGTCTATTATAACGCGACTGTTAGTCGTGACGATTGTTAGTCGTGTTATAACGCGACTGTTAGTCGTTTTGTAACGCGACTATTAGTCGTGTGGCAACGCAACTGTTACTCGTATTGACTCATCGCGAGTGTTAGTCGTGTTGTAACGCGAATGTTAGTCGTGTTCCAACGCGACTGTAAGACTTATCTTTGGCGAAAACACGGATACAATTTATTTTCAACGTTGCCATTTTTGTATCGACAGTCTTTAAGAAAAACGACAAAACGAGTCGAGGTTATACAAGATCTTAGTACAAGATAGGTTGGACAGGAGCGTTACTTTTTCAACGATATTTAAAAGAACATCCACCGGCTACGCTGGGCAGGAAGGTACCTTTTTACTCGGGCAGGAACAGCCATATGGGCAGGAGCGTTACCTATAAATCTGCCATATATCTTATTAATTGAACCTCTACTCGGTGATTTGACGTGCCTTGTGATTTTAGAATTGTATCCGTGTGTTCGCCAAGGGCTTTAGACTGTAAGTCGTGTTTTAACGCGACTGCTAGTCGTGTTGCAACGCAACTGTTGGTCGTGTTGTTCGAAGAATCCAAAAATTGAATAATATACTGGGTGTTGTGTATTTAATTCAAGAAAGTTGGTACCAGACACTGCTACACATACCCTGTATAAAATGTTTTTGCTGGAAAAAACGTACAACCAAAAATATCAATCGATGTGTCCGAGCGTTCTTTTGAAAACGTGCCCATTCATTATAGTTATCGAATCTATTCCATTTGGCTGTTCCATACTGTTAACTTTTTTTTTTGTGAATACATATTTAATTATCATTGTTATCACTTTTATCATTTGGAATGTGAATTCTGTGGCGTAACCATTTGAAATAAATAAATAAAACGTAAAAACTAAGATCAAGCGGTGTTATACTAAATTTAAAAAAAAAAAACAAAAATGTCCTCAAACTCTCTCTGAAAGTTGAACATCCTGAATCATCTAAATCTTAGGCAATTATATGTCATGAATAAACGTCAATAACAAAAAAGTAATGATAAAAAAGACAAGAATTGTTTATCAACAGACAAAAATAACCAATAGAGAAACTAGTAGAAAGAATGATTGTATATAAATGATATACAGAAACCAAAAAACTGAACAGTTTCTCAGTATCGACAACACGACTAAACGGCTCACAGACGATGCAGTTTGTTGTACAACTGCATCGTACAACAGTGTTAAACATTGACAACTATAGTTCAGTATGTTCACTCAGTATCTATCATCGTTCAACACGGCACCAATTTTGTGAAAAAAAAAACATTAGCTGCTGTAGTAGTCGGGTTGTTTTCGGATGATTTGAGAGAGAGTGAAAAAGAGGAGAGATTTGTGATGAACAATGGTTCCTTAAGAAAACATATCTATTTCCATATGAATTTACGTAACGAACTACGCATCACATAACCAATAAATAGACACAAACGCTCGCACAAACGTCAAGCTTGACGTGTATCTAGTAACCAAGTTGTACGACAGATTGCATCGTCTGTGAGCCGTTTAACAGTCTCGTTACAACACGACTAACAGTCGCGTTACAAACGACTAACAGTCGCGTTACAACACGACTAACAGTCGCGTTATAACACGACTAACAATCGTCACGACTAATGTATGGTTTAGTGAACGCATAATCATAAAATTAATGATCAAGGCGTAAGTCACTTCATCAATGCATATAGAGCATAAGAGATACGGGTGTTTATGGAATGTGGTACTTAATACATAACAACTGTCAAACATAATTATCGCTTACCAGTAGCCGCGGTAATCGTTGATATTTTGGCCAGGCATTCTCCAACATGATTTAATTTTTATGATCTACATGAGCCAGATTCCAAATGCATGGAAACAATGGTCTCAATAAAAAATCCCTCCTCAAAACTCATCACTCCACTAGACTAATTTCACTCGATTCACTCAAATTCACCTCAATATTTCACTATTTCACCGTTGTAAATGACAAAAATAACAAAATAAAAAAACCAGTCCGTCCAGCAGGTTGTCAATGTCATCAGACAGTCCCTGATCATGCATAATTTAGTGCATAAAAGTTGAAAGTTGGGAACATTTACGCTTATGCATTATGTTTATGCTTTAATCATTGAGACTTATGTTTTCAGTAAACACTGTAGTTTGTATTCATACATTGAACTGGTTTGACTTGTGCCCTAGAATAACGCTTTGATCAATAAGTTATGCTTATGCCTTCGCTAAACCCGCCATAACAGTCGCGTTATAACACAACTAACAATGGTCTTGATAAATCACGCTATGTGGCCCCTCAGAGCTTCCGTACTACAGTCCTTCATGATCGCAAGCATCTGAACTTTTTCGCTCCGTTTGAATCTCGCGGTTTTAAAATTACCAGCAATAATGCGATGTAACCTTCCATGCCCCCATCCTTGGACAAATGACAGTTGATCCTCTCATCTGCGATAATACAAGTACTCAGTGTGATGTTGGGTCAGCGGTCTCTTGGAAAGGAGGATGCTCATGGAGTATACAGTGAGGACACGTAGAGGTTGGAATAAATTCATTTAAAATTCAGGGGTTTGTTTTCTGGAAAAACGCTCGGACACGTCGATTTTTATTTTTGACTGCGGTTTTTTTTATGGTAATTTTATTTATACAGGGTGGACCAAAAATAAGTTACGACCATCAACTTCATTTTTTCAAATGGAACCCAAACTAACCCAAACTAACCCCCATTTTTATTTCATTTTTGGATTCTACGTGAAATTCTGAGTAATATGATGATGATTACTCTGGTATACAAGGTGGACCAAAAATAAGTTCAAATCATCAACTTCATTTTTTCAAATGGAAACCACCTTTTTCATTCTATTTGCGAATTCTACATCAAATTCTGAGTAGGTTTCATATAGAGAACGATTCATCTAAGAACTGTATACCCCCGATGTCTTCCTCTCTCTCAGGCTGCGTGAGGGCCTCATATAGCGTGAGAGAGACGAATACGTGGTCGGTGTACAGTGCTTAGTTGAATCGTAGTCTACCATGTCCTTAGCCTAACCCCAACAGTTATCGAGAAATTTACGATTGATCAAATCGACTGTGTTGGGGTTAGGCTAAGGACATGGTACATGAAACCTACTTAGAATTTGATGTAGAATTCGAAAATGAAATGAAAAAGGGGGTTTCCTTTGAAAAATTAAGTTGATGGTCCGAACTTATTTTTGGTCCAGCCTGTATACTAGAATTAACATCATCAAATTACTCAAAATTTGACGTAGAATTCGAAAATGAAATAAAAAAAAGGGTTTGCATTTGAAAAAATGAAGTTGATGGTCGTTAATTATTTTTGGTCAACCCTGTATAAATAAAATTACCATAAAAAAAACACAGTCAAAAATAAAAATCGAAGTGTCTGAGCATTGTTTCCAGAAAACAAACCCCTGAATTTCAAATGAATCAATTCCAACCTACGTGTCCTCACTGTATAGTTCCAGGATTAGTAAGTTTTGGTTCGTCTGTGAAGGAGTAGAATGAGACAGGGACTTTTTTGAATCAGTCAGGATAGAACAGTCTTAGGGTAGTTTTAAGTAGCTGGGAAGCAATACGGGTTCATATTGGCTTGAAATTCAAATTGTTATTGTTTTTTCTAAATAGCAGAGTTCAACAGTTATATCCTCCGGGTCACGCTTTTTTTGGAATTGAACCTTAGCGTATCAATCAGTTGAAACCAGTCTGTCTACGGTCTAACTACGTTGTATTTAACATGAATCAAGGATAAATTCATACACCTTGTTGAAGTTTTGAGCTGAAAAAGCAGAGTTTTGCGGGGGCGGTTTGAATACGTCAATCTTCAATGCGAGCTATTGAGACCAAACGGTTCATCGGAGAAAAAAATCCTGATAATGAAATTTTGAGAACATTTTATGTAGTTTTATTTTAAATGGGAAGGTTTTTTTTTGGAGAGTTGATGGTTTTTTCGTTATACCCAAGTCACCTAACATAAACAAGTGATTCTTGACCTTCTCTTGCTTTCCTCCAAACGTTGCGTCATGAAATTTTGATGGCAAACTTCAAATTTCGATTCAGCACTCCAGAAAACATATGCAAGGTGTTTCATTATTATTGCGAAGAAATTCGGAATAAGTTGTCTCGCTTCAAAATAAGAAGAAAACTTCTCGTGAACATATATCCGGAAATGCTTCATTACAGAGCCACAGGGTGTTGAAATTTTATTTTCATTTTTGTTTTTTCTAAATATATAATATTTGAACTAATATCGATCTTTCAATGAGATTTTCTGTTTGAGGGTTTCTTATGCGAAATTCGGATTATGGACGAGATGAGGATCGAGATATGGAAGGAAGTATATCAATATCAATATGTCACAGTGAAACCTGCTCATCAGTAAAAGCTAACTGTTACAAGGAAAAGTGAGCTTCTCCTGATTTGGAAACATTTAGCTAGTGAAAGTTGAATTCGATCGACTTCATCATAATTTTACTAGTAATTGTTAGCATTCACGTAACTATTCTAGTGAACGCTGCTACACTGAAAATTATTATCGAATTCACTGGACGTGATTATAAATATCTTTTTTGGTCCGAGTTGGAATTCGCCGACAGATTAGACGCTCGGGAAAATACGAGAGTTATGAATCGCAGGTGTACAATGTGAACATTGTTCAGATTTCGTATTATAGAAAATACTCAAGTAGTTCGGGTTAGTTTGGGTTTGGCAAAAATTTAGTGCCCCGTGCACCTTGGGTTAGTTAAAAGGCGGTAATAAGTTGTAAAAAGTACTTTTCCTAACTACTTTTAGTAAAAGTTGATTTGATAAAGTTTCTCCAACATTCACTAGTAAAAGTGTACAATATTCTTCAAATTCAACATTTCCTAACGGATCAAGTAATTGCTAGCATCAACTAGTAAAAGCTAGCTTTCACTGAATTTCTAACATTTACTGTAACAAATACAAAAAATCAAGTAATATTTTTATTGGAAGATTGTTTTTGTGAACAACAGTGGACAAAATACAGATTTTGGATCTTGAAGATAAATATATTTAAACTTCTTAGTCCAAATCGTCGTCAATATCGGTGGCGTCATCAACAGGAGGCCCATTTGTACAAATGCCGAGGCAGGTGCCACAGGCTCCGGAGCAAGGAGAACCTGCTTTGCGGCAGCTGCACCGTTCCCCACATCCGGTTGTACAGTGGCAAGAGATATTTTTCAAATTTGCCTCGAGAGCCACTGGGTTATTGGTTGTCAAAGGAATCAGGTCTACATCATCACCCCTGAACCACGCCCACTGGGAGGGTGTGAGGTTATTGAGCAGAGCAGCTGCAATAATGGCATTAGCATCTCTTGTAGCAACATCTGTATCAATCCCAGTTGCTGTCATGTTTTGGGCTAGTGAGAAAATCAAACTGGTTTAATTTTTTTCAATGGAAAGATAATCCGCTTGTTGAACTGAGATGGTCTTGCGCTCGGTGAAGTTTATGTCTACTGAGGTTTTTTTGCCCCTCTTCTCTTCTGCTCTGCTCGTTTCAAGCTGTCTGCGTCTCCATGACCATCAAAAACCACTGTACAGCTTTGTTTTGGCCATTATATTTCAGGGCATGTAATGTATTGAGCCCAAATTGAGAAAATGCTGGACCTTGCTTTCCATTTCACACGGTGGAGAAGAAAACCTCCATCTGCTATATTGATGGTTGTGCTAAGATCGATGGTTGCGTTTCCAATCACAGGCAAATGCATCATAAAGAGACGACTTCTTCGCTTTCCTCAGTGAACAGAGCCAAAGGAAATGGTGTCAATTCTTAAATCAAAAGCTCTTCCACATCTTCATCGCTATCTTTTGCAATGAGCGTCCTTTGGAAAATTATCAGGGGGTTGATGGTTACTGTTTCTCCACTAGTTTTGATGCTACTGCTCATACTCGCTATTGATGAAACCATATTTTTTCTTCATTGTTCCATACCACCAAAGTTGCAGCCAATATAACTTTGGATGGTTTCAATATCCAAAGCTTGGTGACAATTTATTTTGGAGTTTCCCAGAATACCTGTAGACAAAGACATCAACGCACTGATGACACTTCGATGGAAAGGAGTCTCTATTTAAGCTGAGTATTTCAATAATTCTCCAGCAAAACTTTTGGTTTATACTAATAGAATTCAATTTATAGAATCTATGCAGATATTCTCCCCTCCATATCTCACTAAATATTCATCCTAGCAAAAAAAACTATAGAACAATCAAGTTCCCTTGTATTTTTCACTCGGAGGCGTATATTCTGAGTTATTAGCTCGCGCCCCACAGGCGTGAACTTTTAGTATGTTACTTGGAACATCTTTCCCTATGCATCCCTGCCAAAATTGACTGCTATATGATTTTTTCACCAATTCGGCATTTTTTGGTACCTACTCGTTTCCTGGCCTAATTGTTTTCATTTTTTGTGCCGCGCCGAGTGAGATTTTGCACATTTTCTGAAAATTCTAGTGATAGAAAGCCATGATATTCTCTAAAAAGGCTACGTTCAAGCTTTCTAACGGTATAATAACATACAGGTGGTTGCATTCAAATGAATCAAGAAAAACCGAAATGAAAGACGTTTGAACAGAGTGTAAATGAGACGAATTTCTGTCATTGAGACTTGAGACAAAAAGGAGTTGACGTGAGCTGTCGCTACTTGTTGTTTATTATCAAGATCAGTATATAACAGGTTGCCTCACTTTATCGGTAATGACGTCATCTGTTTCCAGTGTTGCCAGATGATCCCTAACAAAAACAGTT
Source organism: Orchestes rusci (assembly GCA_958502075.1). Taxonomy (NCBI): domain Eukaryota; kingdom Metazoa; phylum Arthropoda; class Insecta; order Coleoptera; family Curculionidae; genus Orchestes; species Orchestes rusci. The sequence continues at coordinate 12,982,647 of OY293309.1, read as the reverse complement.
GAACAGAAACCCATGGGCAAAATCAGTGGATCTCCTGTTAAAACAGTACTTCTGGCAACCTTGCGAATGACACATGACACGATACGATGCAGACCGATGCAATCGAATGACAGGATTCAACTGTAGACGCTAGAAACAGATGACATCATATTTTCCTCTCTCCGTTCTCCGTCTCTTAGCTCAGGCGAAGTGAGGCAACCTATTGTATACTGATCAGACTGATCTTGGTTTATTATACTGTTCAACTACTTCAACCAATGTCAACCAAGTTGACAACTTCAACCCTGTGACATTTGTCACAACCAAAATGGGTTTTTACGAAACGGCCTTTCGCATTTCGAAAAGACTGATTGTTTTTTTCCTCGGGAGAATAGGCCTGCTTTTCCTACCAGAATTCGTCAATCCAATGACTTATTGCCAGCTTTTTTGGAGTAAAATTAATTTTAATGAGAAGTGTACGAAGTGAAACTGGGAGGTAAGTTAGGTTCAAAGTTTATAATATATTATTGATCAAATATCTTTTCTTCAGAATATCAAGCGTTACCAACAACTACCTATGGTGGGATTAGAGTGAAGGTCTTTGATTAAAAATTATAAATAAATAAGTTGACAAAAGGAGATTGTTTTTCTCGAGCTTTTCTCAAATGTTGATAGAAAAATTGATGATTTCTGAGGTATCTGTATGGAAAAATACCTATAAATAATTTTCGAAAAATGCTTCCCCATCAGAATGCTACGTTTCTTCAAATGGAAGACAGTAATGTTTCCGGAACCATTCATACAAAAATCATGAAATTTGGTATATCTCATACACTTTCAAAGCTAAATTAGAGTTTGTGAAAATTTTATTCAGAGACGTTCAATACTGGAGGGGTAAGAGAAAAAACAATCACATTTTTAATGGATTTTTTTAGATTCAGATCCTGGAATATGATAGCTGAAGGTTTTAACGAGGACGGGACTATTAGGGCCGATATTTCAATGTCACCTTAAGTGACATTTTAGCTAAGGTATACCTAAAGTTGATGTAAATTTCAAAATTGGCCACCGAAAGTGCCGTTTTGAAATTGCGCCACTCCTTTCATCAAGCTAAGGATCTAATGTGAGTGTCGCAATTCAAACACGGTTCTCACGGAAGACTAATTCAAGGTCCAAAATAACCTTTAAGTGTACCTTAATCTTAAATGGACATTGAAATATCGGCCCTTAGTCTGTTGATATCGATAGTTCAAGTGCGTATAGTTTTTTTAGTACACTCCACGAAATTTTGACGTCAAATTAGATTTTGAGCTCAAAGTTTTTTTTTATCAGAATCTTATCAGACGAAAGTTATTAGAAGTGAGAATAACCTTATTTCGGGAATCACCTTACGAATCTTGTACACCCTGTATAATATTTTCCTTATCAATACCAACAAAAGCCATTTATATCGTCATTTATTGTCAATTATCATGAATTAATTTTTCATAGGCAACTCGATTATCACGAAAAAAATGTTAATCTTGAATATTAGGTGAATGCGAGAGACTTTTTCGTTTCTCGTTTATTTAATTTCACATGAGAATCTAATGATTCTCCCTGACTGACTGAGATCATTATAATTTTCTTACCCTAATAATTACCTTTCCATATCAAATATTCTTTTTTATCATCTGATGTTAAAAACGCTCGTCAACCATTTATTCATTAGACTTGACCATTATGCCTGGTAAGATAAACTAAAAAAATGAACCTATATTAAAAAAATATATATATTTTTACAGAAAAACTCTTGCCAGAAGTTTACAGATTTCTAATATTTTCCAGCCAACTGAAACCAGTTATGATTGTTTCTGAAGTTGCAACTGCTCTGTTGATTTTGATACAGGCTTATTACTTTGCTAGATCGTTTACCCTTCATTTTTTTCTGCAGTATTCTCCTTTGTTTGTTATTTACCTGTTTGTAAGTATATTTTATTCGTAGTTTTGATTTTATTAGCTGAGTAGTTGAGTTAATTAAAATTGTATTCATTATTGATGACAAAATAGCTTTGTGTGATTTCATTGACTTTTGTTGAGGGTTTTTTATATTTAATTTTTTGTTGCGTTTTTTTAATATTTTTTGTTTATGGTTGATTATGTCCCGTTTCAAGGTTATTTTCATGAATTCCCTTTATTTTCACTGATTGTTTTTTTAGCAATTAGGAGCAAATCAATTTATTTTTTTATTTGTCCTACCTTTTCTAAGTTTTATTGTTTATCTGTTTGCTTGCTTCGATAAAAATCCATAGTTTTGAATTATTACTTGTGCTTGTGAAGATTGCAAGAATTTGTCTCTATTGATTAAGGTTTAGAGATATATTTTTTTTTCTTCAAAGTGACGATTTTTTTACTAGTTTCAGAAGATTTTACCCCGAATATTTCCAAATCACGCTGTACCGTTTCACAGTGATTTTAGATGAAAGTTTTCTGCTGAATCGATCTGAGTGGAGTTCAAACTCTCTTTGTCCTGAATTTCAATATGAATAATGACGTCTGCTTTCCGTTTTAACCACTACGAAACGAAAAATAAAAAGATTTTCATTTGGAGTCTGATGCCATTCTGATACACTTTTTCCTGTTGATGTTTAATATGGTCACGTAATTTTGCTCTCCATTCTAACATCAGTATTATACATGCTGGACCAGATGGAATGGAACATACGGTGACAGTAGATTACTCACTCAACTTCTCTATTTCAAAAGTTGATATCAACATAGATACAGGGTGTCAAAGTTGAATTTTAATATTTGATTTTTTCAAATAACTTTTGAGAAAATCAAGTTATATCGATGAAGTTTGGTAAATGGGGATTGTTTGATATGCAACATTCAAATCTGAGCATGAAAAAGATATACTTTGTAGAAGTGGTTAGGAGTAATCTTTATCAAGATATTTGAACTTGAAGTAGTCCATGCAATGTGGTTTTGAATGGAGATTTTTGAAAATGAACATAGGAGGCTTTGAATACGGCGTTATCATGGTAATTTTACATTTTCTCACAAAAAAAAATGTTTTTTTTTTATTTTTTTTTATAGAAAACATTGAGCATCGAGACACTTGTCAAAATTACCATGACAAGTGACAACATTTTCTATTCGAAGCAACATTGCATAGATTACTACAAGGGCAAATAATAATATCTTGAAAGAGGTTACTCCTATCGACTTTTACAAAGTGTACCTTTTTAACGTAAAAATGACGGAAAATCAATTTTTGAATAAAAAAAAATGTTCGAGTCAGTACAAAAAAGTTAAAGCTTTTTGAATGAGTGGAAAGATGTATTAGTGGCGCCCCCTACATATAAGACCCATACCAAGGCCAGATATGTATTTTGCATGTTACACAACCCCATACGAAATTTCATCAAAATAACTTATTGATTATTACAGAAGTTATTTAAAAATACCAAAAATTAAAATTCAACTTTGGCCCCTGTATCTCTCCTGATATAAACTTTCTGAAAAGACAAGTTGAGGTTTATCGCAATATTTTTGTGTGAGGAATCTACTGTTACCATGTGTCCCATTACTTCTGGTCCACCCCGGATTATAATATGTATAGTGAAAAACTACCCCTGACGACAGAAGTGAAAACTTCCCCAAGGCTAACACGAAACACATTTATTTTTTAATTGAATTCAGTTGTTGAGGTTCTGTGTGCTTCTTTCCACGATGTTTTTTCATACGCGCATTAGTCAATTCTCTTTTACGCTTCAATTGGTTATCGATTTGATTTTCTTAATCCATCTTCTGTAACAGATAGTATTTATACATTCGTATATTATGATGAGCAGATAGTCCTTGATCCTTATGTTTTTGTGAAACTTGTATAAAAGTTAAAGTAACCAACTCCTTGACGCGTCCCGCCTTTATATCCGCAATGGACAATTTGCATACATTTTCAAATGAGTTGAAATTTTATATACGTTTTCTAGACATTATTTGAAAGTCACTAGCGAAAAAATTTCTCCGAAATACCCAAAAATATACTAAATAAATGAAAAAGAAAACGTGAATTTCACTGCATGATCGCAAAAGAGGTGGAGCCATATTACCCTTCCGAGAGAGAGAGAGTCATCTCAGTTAATACGTCAGACGGCGATAGATAGTGTATTCTGTGACGTAGTGGATGCTGATTGGCGCTCTTTAATCGGTGATTACTACGTTATTAGAGGTCGTAGCTTTAAACATCAATGGCATCAGTACTTACTAATCCTTATATTTTTCATATTTTCAAAAAATGTGGAAATTGTCCATTGGTGATGATCCTCTAATTGGGCTGGATAGACTGAGATTTCTGAATATTATCGATGGCTTGTTTTTTCTGGATTGTTGATCGATGGGCAGCGGCCACGCTTTCGCGAAGTGGATGTACAAATTACGGCAAGTTCGTGTCTGAGGAGATGTGTGTGCGTATACGCTGTTGGTTCCGGCTGCCTCGATTGGTTGGTCCGCTGGATGATCACATGTTCCGTCACAATATATTCAACGAGCCGTAATGATGCCAATTGGCACACGAGACTAAAGTTCTCTTCCTTTCTTCAACTTTTTTTATCACAAATTTTCAAAATATTCAATAGTTTCTGAGGTATTTGTTGACAACTGTCCATTTACATTCTGATCAATACTGGGGCAAAACAAACAGTGCATCAGTTGCGATGAGCAACTATATCTGCTATGGTGGGAGTGTAAACTGTGTGTTTAATAGCCCTTCAGGGAAAAACTGCACTGTCTGTTTTGCTGCAACTTGTTTATTTCAAAAACCGTTAGAGCTACAAAAAACTCTCCCTTAATGCTAAATTTACAGCTCTACAGCTTCACTTATTAAACATAATCCTAAACTTATTTGTCAGCCAAAAACTATTATTTCCATAGACATTTTGCAACAAAACCATGTATCTCTCAACAATCAACATACTAAAAGCAGCATTAGAACATAAAAGCCTCTTCGAAGTGGATATCACGAACGTATCTCCTGCTGTGAAAGAAGAAATCATTGCTGCCATCAGACAAGTCCGCAGGATTTTTTGTATGGAACTTTCTGCGATCATTTTATCAACTTTGATTAACATTTACTATGTTGCCCCCGATGCAGACAGCTTTATGGTGCTGTCGTTTGCGTTGAGTAAAATTATTCCTGCTGGTAAGGTTTTTGGAAAAATTGACATTTTGCCACGTTGCCATGTTGCAGGATCACCACTGTCACTTCTGCTGCACTTTATGGTTTACTCGATATTTATTGCAGCGTTACTGCCAGCTCTATCAGTTCCTGGTTATTTTATTTATATTATTTTCCACTTGAAAGTCCATCTTCTGCTGATTAAGGATTATGCGTTGGGGATGAATTGCAACGTTACAGGGATTGGTGATGAAACAAAGTATTGTTTGGGGCGTATTGTAGACAAGCATCAGCAAGTCATGCTGTAAGTAAAATTTATTTTGAAAATAAGTTATAGGTGTCATTATTGATATGATTTTGGACAAGTAAAGTGTCAAATAATATCCATAACTCACTTACTAGTCACTATTGAGTTATGGATTATAACTCACGTTCCCGTGTGGCAAACAAACAAACAACCTATCACGTACCCGTGGCAACCAAAGAAACAATAACCTATTTTAACCCAAGGTTTATATATAAGAGGTTGCCTCACTTTTACGGTCATGACGTCATTTGTGTCTACTGTAGCGCCACTGCAGCCATTTCTCGAACCATTCCATCATAAAATCAAGAATGTCATTTATCAATATCATAAACTCACTATTTATTTCTAGGTGGACGAGAGATTTTTTGCTGTCGATGGTTTTTCTTTCGTGAAATCATCCATTTACGTTTTGAAAACTGTTTATAAGTGTCTTATCCTTGGATTTGTCTATCAAATATGGTGTTTTAAAGGTAGGTGTGTCTAGAAATGATCATAATAGAGTGTGTTTACATGTGTTCAACTGTTTATTCTATTCTACCTAAATTTAGCTTTCATTATATTTCAATAGTAGATTTCTCAGTATATTTAGGCAGGACTAATATAAAATAATTGATGTTTTGAATATACATATAGAAAATACTCACATTTGGAACAGTATTTTCGCTTCCTTGACCAATAATATACAATAATAATGTCCCAAAAGATAATTTTACACCTCTATTAATATTTTATTTCGATTTAAATGATAAAATTAGCAAGAAATTCAACGTTTTATCAATCTTGATCGAATGACACATGACACGACACGATGCAGTCCGATTCAATTGCATGACAGGAATGACACTCAAATGACAGAATGCGGACTGTTTCAGACCGCTAGCCTCAAATGACGTCATATTTTCCCCCTTCCGTCTTTACCCCAGGCGAAGTGAGGCAACCTCTTATATAGAAACCTTGATTTTGACCAACATGTCACTGTCTAGTCATTCCACGGACTTGGTAAATAAAAATGGACTGCTAATGCATATGGCCGACCTTGCCAAAAATCACTGAGGCATGGGCGCCGTCATGATGGGACAATTTGAGTTGGTATCTCTGATTTCTTTGACGTGCCACTCATGGCTGCGTTCCGAGAACTAGCGCTATATTTGAGCGGTCCTACTGGAATGACATGATTCGCCGTGCTGCAGCAGTGGTGGAAATTATCATTTATTATTTATGTCGTTTCAGTGAGATCGCTCGAAAAAAGCGATGCAGCGCTGCAATTCCTCTTATGCGGCCATTGCAAAATGCAGAAAGACAGTTAATTGTTTTATTTTTGAGGTTATGTCACCTATTCCTATTATTTTGATTTGGATTTTGGAATATTGGATTAAGTTAAGAAGATACCTATAGGTACTCAGAATTCAATATTCACAATTCACATTGTGCTTTTGTGCAGGGCTTGACATTATTCTAGATACTTATAAAACTATGGAACGTTTTGTGTTGGATTATTATTGACATGAAAATGAGCCTTCATTCAACTCAATTTTTCAAAATAATATTACCTATATAGTCCTATAATGATAATGTCCTTTCAACAGTATCATAAGTAGCGAATAGCACTTGATCTATTGTACCTTACCTACTTATTATTTTTTAACGAGTTTAGCCCTGGAAATTGGTATAGGTAGTAGGTACTTGAGATAGTCGATGTTTCAAGATTTATGCACTCTGCGGTTTTGAAATTGATATAATAATATTCTTCTCAATATACAGTGTGACCCATTTGTTTTGGGAACACCCTGATAAAAAGTTTATTTCTTAACCGATTTGGTTCGTTTTTTTTTTGGATTGTAGAGCTCGAAAAATTGTATATTCTTGGCAAAAAGTGACCTTCGCCATTTTGACTTCAAGGCCTACTATGTTAGTTTTTAAGGGCAAAATTTCAGGATACCATATTAGCGATTTTTTTAGAAAAAATCTGTGTGCACCACTGGATTCAGCATCCTTTAAAACGGGTCTATACAAATTTTCAACCGAAAATATCAAGTTGGAAAAAATTAAAAATTCGCACTTTACCAATCTTTTTGATTCTATCAAAAGAAATGATAAATGCATTGAAGTTGATGGTGGTTTGGTAGAAGTTACAAATTTTTAGTTTTATGTCATTTTTATTTGTTTTGATAGAATCAAAGATTGTTAAAGTGCGAATTTTTAATTTTTTTTCAACTTGATATTTTCGGTTGAAAATTTGTATAGACCCGTTTTAAAAAATGCTGAATCCAGTGGCGCACACAGATTTTTTCTAAAAAAATCGCTAATATGGTTTCCTGAAATGTTGCCCTTAAAAACTAACATAGTAGGCCTTGAAGTCAAAATGGCGAAGGTCACTTTTTGCCAAGAATATACAATTTTTCGAGCTCTACAATCCAAAAAAAAAACGAACCAAATCGGTTAAGAAATAAACTTTTTATCAGGGTGTTCCCAAAACAAATGGGTCACACTGTACATAAAAACAACGGGAACGAGAAGTCACAGACACTTGGACAAAAAAAAGAATCATCTTCATCTTATTATATTAATAATAATTAATATAACCTGGAATCCTGGAAATCAGACAGTATATGTATGTAAGGTTTGCATTCAATTTGTTTTCGAATTGGGACTGTCAAATTTCCGCTGGGCAAACGGGAATCATATTCTACCATCTACATTGAATTTGTGTCACGCTTACGCCAAATTCAATGTGAATGGTGACATATGATTCCCGGTTGCCAAGCGGAAATTTGACAGTTCCACTTCGAAATGGAATTCAATGTAAATCATGCATCACAGATTTTTGCGTTTTCAACAATGGCACCACTGAAAATCAGAAACACTAACTTAAATTGTCTCATAATGGCAGCGCCCATGCTCCAGTGATTTTCTTCTCATTGCATTAGCAGTCCATTTTTATTTTCCAAGTACGTGAGTCATTCGCACACTAAAATTTATATTAAACTTGCTTGATTACCCGCTCTCCGAGCAGCCCAGGCAAAACCCAGTTTTGATTCAAATCCATCTCAAAAATGAAATCCAACTTGTAAGAAGAAAAGAACTGTCGTGCATCTTGTGCACAAAATGTAGACATCCTCATCCAAAAGAAAAAATTCTAAATCCTTAACCAAAGAGAAAAATCCTAATCCTAATCAAAACGAAACAAATCTACCTACTAATGGACAATTTGCACATTTTTTGAAAATATGAAAAATATAGGGATTAGTAAGTACTGATGCCATTGATGTTTAAAAAATCAACCTACGACCTCTATCAATGTAGTTATCACCGATTAAAGTGCGCCAATCAACATCCACTACGTCACAGAATACATTATCTCTTTCCGTCTGGCTTATTGTCTATAATAACTCTCTCTCTCTCGAGTGGGTAATATGGCGCCGCCCCGTTTTCGATCATACATTGGAATGTGTGTTTTCTTTTTCATTTATTGAGTATATTTTTGGGTATTTTGGAAAACATTTATTGCTGATGAGTTTCAAATTCTATGTAGAATACGTATATAAAATTTCAAGTCATTTGAAAATGTATGCCAATTGTCCATTATTACTAACGCTGGGACTACAAAACAACACAACAATCGAAAAACCATCCAACAGATCACCTTCGGCGTCGTCTGCTCTGACGTTGCACAATAATGTAAAATATCCTCAACCAGAAGAAAAAACACGAAATCGAAAACCAAAGTGGAACATTCTAATCCTATCTAATCGAAATCAAACAAATCTACCTACTAATAATTATAATTATTAATGCTCCAAAATAACACCGCACAATCAAAAAATCATCCAACAAATCACCGTCACCCGCCGTGGACGCCGTCGATCTGCTCCTATCGAAAATCGCCCATTAAGGATGATCAATGTCAATTATTATTGCAATGTTCTTCATTTTTTTTCTTCAATTCTTAAAGACGATTTATTATTATTATTATTATTATCATTATTATAAATCCAGAAGCGAATAAATATGAATGATGAGATTCGAAGAGAAACGCTAAAAAAACAGATAATCGTTGTCACATCGAATCATTGGAAAGCTCTTTTTAAAATTATTTCATTTTTATGAGTTAGTACCTACTTACTCTACTACTCGTGGCTGTAGAGAAATTTGTCCAGCCGGTTGAAAGGTATTGTTGGTGCCACAAAGAGACGAAAACTATCATCATAATAATATAAGTAATGAAGATGTAATCATAAACAAATAAACATAACCCAACTTTAAATGTCAAGCGAGATTCGAAAAAGCGTCAATTTTTTACGCTGAGCAAAATACGCAGCCGCTGACGTGACGCTTTACAACAGCATTTCGTTCAGGTGGGCTTCTTATCAAGCAGCTTAAGCTGCTGGGACGATATACATTTTAATAATAAGTATATGGCTGGGACCGCCTGATTGTAGCCATATTGTTACTTCGGCGATCACCATGGTAACGCCTGTCATCCAATCTGACCAATCAGAGATTGCGAGAATGAAGCCTTCTTTCTTGATCCCTCATTAGATACACACATAATGCTATCTTTTTTACGGACAAACATACCTTCCCTCTTATTTATATTAAATAATAAATAATTATTTCATAAAAAAATGATTTTCTTTATTTGTTGGATAAAACAACACTCGTGTATTATGTTTCCCAAGTCACTTGAGAATAAACATAATGCACTAGTACCTACCATGAATAACTATTTGTCTGTTGCAGGTTTTCCAATGAACTTATGGTCAAAAATCAAAACGTGCATTTGATGTATATTTGTGCAGGAATGTGTATGGGGATTAGTGCAGTATTGATGATGTTTTCAGTGAGTTTTTGATCTCTTTTTATGGAGATTAATTTCTTATATTTTAGTCTATTTATGAATTACCCCATACATTGGCCTATATTTTGGTGTATGTTGTTTTTTGCTACACTATTTGTGACTTTTGTCAGGACTATGAGGTTTGCGTGAGTATCTAGTTTTCTATTGAATTAGGATATTGTTCAATAATTTTTCATACTTGTTTTTAAATTGAGCTCTATCAATTTTTTTAAAAATGTTATTCTTCATAAAATGTTTGAGTTGACGTGATGTATATTTGGGTTAGTTTGGGTTGGTGTATATACAGGGTGGAGACTTTAAATGGAACGCTGGTTATAGCGGCCCAGTGAATAAGATTTTTCCAAAATCCAAAAACATGTCATCAAAGATTTTCTATCTAGTTCACTTTCGTCATGAAAAAAAAAATGTGGAGCCGGCCCCAAAGGATAGGCGCAGCCTCAAGCAACTTTGTTTTTTCAAATTAAAAGACACCACCTGTGGCTGCTCTTTTGAAAGCTCATTCAAAAAGGAATTGGTTTATAATATTTTCGTGGAACAGGTCTTACATGACCCAATACCCTGAATTGATTTTCAATTTTGCTGAATGTACTTCGCCACAGAGGTGGCAAATCAGGATGTATGTCAAGGAACAACGCAGAAACTTTTTTTTGAGTTCGTTTTCTTTCTCCGAACCCGATAATCATTAAGATTTCATTTTTTTTTTCAGTTTCAGTTAAATACATTTTAAAATTTGAATCAAAACGTTGACAATTTGAAACTTTTTGTCAAACGTAACACTGGCGTACAGTTGAATCTGAGCCAACTGTATCCAAGGAAATGCAATTGTTCATTAAATAGATCACCATCAGTTTTTACTAAATTTCTGATACACGGTTTGACAGATGTCAAAAAAAAATATTATGGACAAATTCCTTTTTGAATGAGCTCTCAAAAGAGGTGCCAGAGGTGGTGTCTTTCAATTTGAAAAAGCAAAGTGGCTTGAGGCTGCGCCTCCCCTTTGGGGCCCCACATTTTTTTCACACGACGGAAGGGAACTACATAAAAAATCTTTGATGGCAAATTTTTGGATTTTAGAAAAATCTTATTCCCTGGGCCGCTAAAAGCAACGTTCCATTTAAAGTCTCCAACCTGTATTGGCGCATTAGTGTGAGGAAGTCCATTTTCTCCCTTGTCAAAAGAGATAATAAAATAATTTTAAGACAACTTATAGGGTTCCAGCAGGGACACAATTTAAAAATATTACTTTGGATACAGAGTGTTGTAAGAAACCATGGCTTCAAAAAATACACTATTTTTAAATAGCAACCCCAACTTATGATTAAAGTTTTGAATTCAGCGTGATATTCCACGTATAATACATTGGTTCTATTTGCCAGAACATGCAGTATTGTCAGGCTATGGAGGATTTACTAAAATTCAGGGAAAAAACATTATGTTGGTAAATTAGCTACAAAAACAAAAGATTTGAAATTGAATCTTGCAAATATGCGTATTTTTCAATGTAAGAGTCAAAGTTATTGATTTTTGAAAAAAGAATCGCTATAATTTTCAAAGGGTGTTTTCTTAGCGAATTTAGAGACGAAGAAACTCAATTTTTTCAAATGGAACACCCTGTGTGCTGTTATCTAGTTTTGTTAAGCACTCAAAACCCTGCCACTTTGCGATTACAATACTCGTCATAAAATGTGTCGTTATCTCGCAATCTTTGATTATGTCAAAATAGTACCTAATTGGGATTTCTGGTTCATTCTCGGTACAGGTTACGCGACGAAACGTCATTGGCGGGGTATTCGGACCACGTGTTGAAATTCTCTAACAGAACAATGACTGAAAACAAAATAGGTTGACGATCTTTATTCAAAATCGAGTTTCCACTTTGGTAACTATAATCGGAACGGGACAATTCTTATTATTATCAGAATCAACAAAACGAACTACGGAACTAGAGTAAATATTCAAAATGACCTCCATTATTTTGAATGCAGGCCTGTGCACGGTTTTCCAATGATCGACCAACTTCAACTAGCATGTTGTTATTATTGTTCATATCCTGGAATGCTTCCCTTATCCCATGGTCCTTTTCCGATCTTTTGGATTGGTGATGCTGGTTGTCATGGTAATTGAATCGGATTCTTCTGCCATAGCAACGATCCATTAACACGCTCGAACTTGTCATCTCGAAACCCAATTAAGGGGTATTATTTTGACATACCTAATCAAAGAATGCAAGATAACGATACATTCTACGACATGTGTTCTAATGGCAAAGTTGCAGTGTTTTGAGTGCTTAACGAAACTAGATAGCAGCACACAGGGTTTTCCATTCAAAAAATTGAGTTTCTCGTTTCTAAATTCGCTAAGTCGGGCCTGCTGTAGAAAACACCCTATATAAATTATAGCGATTCTTTTTTTCAAAAATCAACTACTTTGACTCTTACATTGAAAAATACGCATATTTTCAAGATTCAATTTCAAATCTTTTGTTTTTGTTGCTAATTTACGAACATGTTTTTCTGTAGATTTTAGTAAATTCTCGATAGCCTGACAACACTGCACGTTCTGGCAAATAAAATCACTGTATCATGCGTAGAATATTACGCTGAATCCAAATCTCAAATCAAAAGTTTGGGTTGCTATTTGAAAAAAGTGTATTTTATGATGCCATGGTTTTCTAGAACACTGTGTATAGACAGTAATATTTTTAAATTGTGACCTTGCTGGAACCCCAGGGTGGCGCATTAGTGTGTGGAAGTCCATTTTCTCCCTTATCAAAAGAGATAGGAAAAATGTTTTAAGACAAAACTTATAGGGTTCCAGCAGGGTCACAATTTAAAAATATAACTGTGTATACAGAGTGTTCTAGCAAACCGTGGCATCAAAAAATACAGTTTTTATTAATAGCAACACCAACTTTTGATTAGAGATTTGGATCCAGCGTAATATTCTACGTACGATACAGTGGTGTTGTCAGGCTAACGAGGATTTACTAAGATTTAAGGAAAAAACATTATGTTGGTGAATTAGCTGCAAGAACAAAAGATTTGAAACTAAATCTTGCAAATATGTGTATTTTTCAATAAAAAATTTTAGTAAATCCTGACAAAACTGCACGTTCTGGCTAATAAAATCACTGTACGTGGAATATTACGCTGAATCCAATTCTCTAATCAAAACTTGGGGTTGCTATTTAAAAAAAGTGTATTTTTTGATGCCACGGTTTCCAAGAACACTCTGTATACACAGTAATATTTTTAAATTGTGACAATGCTGGAACCCTATAAGTTTTGTCCTTAAAATTTTTTCCTATCTCTTTTGACAAGGGAGAAAATGAACTTCCACACACTAATGCTTAATTGAATATGAAGCTGTCGGTCATTTTTGTCCACTTGCAATCAACCACAATCATAGAAAACTAAAAATATTTCAGGGAGAACAACTAAGAAACGTTATCTTCAGCCTCAACTGGTACCTTTGGAGTCTGGACAGTCAAAAAACCTACCTTTTTATGTGCATTCATTTCAATAAGGACGTAAAAGTTCCCATCTTTTCATTTTTCAGCGTTAATAGACAGCTCCTGAAAAAGGTAACGATTTTTGTTAAAAAAGACAACAGTCTACAGATGTTATTTTCAGTGCTCTCGTATGCTGTACTCTGTGGCTAGTTTTCTGTACTCAACAAGAAAAAGTATATAAAATAAATTAGATTCTACTCCCCATTTAGTTATTGGATAGTTGAAGTTGAGCCAACATGTTATATGTTAACTGTGCTAACTGTAGAAAGGACCACCGTGCCTTATCAACTGAATGCCTTGTGTACCTGTACAAGGTGCAAAAGTTAGATGAGATACGGGGGCACTCGAAAAAATTCGTAGATGAAAGAATAACTTTTGGGAAGCAATGGAACAGGAAGGGGCAGGCTTCAAAAGAGGACTTTCCAAACCCCTCGGGAACAAGTTTCTCCGGCCACTGATCGACATGCACCGGAGCCAACGCACTCAATCGACCTTGTGAGTAGCATTTTTTCGTGCATAACTGATATCAATATCTAATATACAATACCACTGAGTCAGTCCACATTTATTGCTCCCTCCTCTGAGTTTACGTGGGGCGATTCCGATAGTTAAAAAAACCTGCTAGTCACCAGTAGCCCCGTTACTGTCCTTCAACTGATATCAGTAACATTGTCGACATGGATGAAGTTTTTCGTTGTACCTATGTCTGATTCGCGAGAGAAGCTGTTGCAAACGCCAAAAAGCAGTCGTGGGATGGTGACATTCATACTGGGCAAAAACAGGCTAAGGATAGTTGAGTCAAAGAGTGGAACGCAAATATCTTCATTCCAAAACTGAGCGATCCATCCACTTCTTTGATCTTCGTAGGGTAGATATCATGATTATTACTGTAACGAAATTGGTTCCCAATAAAAAGTTGAATATCGGGAATTACATTGTTCACCGGGTTGATAGGACACTGCGTGAAAAAGGTGTTGTCATGCACGTTAGTCATCGTATCCCGCATAACGAAATGGATGCGTTATAGTGGGCGCCTATACGCGAAACTAAACCTACGCATTTTACCTAATGACCTGAAGCCTTTTTTCGATTTGGCGGAGGAACGTTGGTCATGGCTGATCTTAATGCTGGACACACCATGTGGAACAACCATAGGTGTAATAGGAATGAAAATTTTCTGCATGACTACATTACACAAAATAACATTAAGCAGTTGGAAACTTCAGTTCCAACGCACTACCCTAGCCACCGCATGACCCCAACTTACATCGATCTGGCACTGGCCCGCAAAAAAACATCCCTAATTACGGGACTTGCGCGTCCTCAATGAGCTCTCTTCCGACCACCTACCCACCGACTACCAATCTTAATTGATTGCGAAGTAGACGTCGGAAGGGATGAAGTGTGACCGCCCACTTACATCTACAAAGATGTGAAGTGGAGACACTTCAGAGGGATCGTGAACGAGAGTCCAGATCGACGATGACATCCAGTCACCTGACGATCTGGAACGTGAACTCACACGTTTTTCTGAGGTACTACAATACGCCCTCGACAAGTTGAGTCGAAAAGTGAATCTTAAGCACGCTGAGTATAGGCTACCTGTAGAGATTTTGGAGCTGATAAAGCTTAAAAACAGGAAAAGACGGGAGTGGCATCGCTCTGGATCACGGGAAAAACGTGTCGAGTCCACCAACTTGGCACATTGAGTTCGGATGGCGATCTCCGAATTCCTATGAAAATCTTGGAGCAGACCCAACAAACAATTTAAGAACTCTTGCCCAGAAGAAAAGAAAAATGTCTTGATTTGGTTTAAAACTTCCTCCTTTTACCTTGCAATTCAACTTCAATGTCATAAACAGCTAGGTATTAGTTTTTCAGCTCGAGGCAACTATATCTTATTCACGACATAAATATAGTTCTATTAGATACTTAGTTTTTCTGTAAGTTATTCAATATAGTTACAGGTTACTAAAAATAAACATTAATTGTGTCATATACAACGACTATACAGGGTGTCCGGAAATGATGAGCAAAAAATCCAGGTGAGGATTCTAGACAAAAAATAAATGCTATCTCTTCCTATAAAATTTTTCCGAAAATTTATTATTGACGGAGTTAAAGGGTGTTGAAGTTGCTTTTTATTTGCGGTTTTTGTGGTTTGCCACGCTTATAAGGTTTTGGCGAAATCTCGTATTTGGGGCTTTATCGGGATAAGGAATTCAAATTTGATACCCGTTTTCTCGTAGTTTGTAGAGGGCGCCACATACGAACCTATACTTTGATTTGAATGATCCTAACTTTTTTGTGCCACACTGTGTGTGACTTTCGACCAAATATTTTTATTCTCTCGACTTTTCGACATAAGAAAGGGACTCTTCTTTCGTTACGATAAATCTAGACGTTTTCAAGAAAAACGCTAAAATAACTTTGCTTGCATGTAATGAATACGAAATCATTTAAATTTATTTTCCAACTTTAATATAGCATGCTTTGGAAACATGTTCTATAGTTGCCGTAGAAACGAGTTTCGGAAAAATGAGTCATGAAAGTTGGACATTTTTGGAAAATTTATGTTACGCTGATAGTGGTAAATGACAAAAAAACTAAAAAAAAAATAAAAATGTGAAAAATTACCAACTGTCAAAACTTCATCTAATCAAATTTGTTTCAGCAAAAACTTTTAGCGCATGATTCCAAAGCATGCTATGTTAAAAGTTGGAAATAAGTTAAAATAATGTTTGCGTGAAGTTATCCATAAAAGTCGCCAGCCGTAAAACAACCAATATCCGATGAACAGTTGCGCATGATTCTATAAAGGAGCCCATACGACTACTGGTTCGAAATTGTAAAATATTGGGATATTGTTGTTTTCGGTATGCTTCATGGTTGTGTTTTCAAATTTTGATCAAGGATTGATTCTAGAAGATATCAAAAAAGTGGGAATCTCAAATTTTGCCATATATTGACTATTATCAGGTTCAAGTCGCGATTCAAAGTGCCCTGGAGTAGTTCTGAAGACATGTGCGTTGATGTGCCTCACACAGTTGATGAAGGGATGATGAGAGAATATCCTGCTGTGATCAGAATCTTTTGGCGCGCCGTCCTGCTATCTCAAATTTTGCCATATACTGATTATTATCAGGTACAAGTCGCAATTCAAGGTGCTCTGGAGTAGTACTGGAAAGATGTGCGTTGATGTGCCTCACACAGTTGATAAAGGGATGATGAGAGAATATCCTGCTGTGATCAGAATCTTTTGGCGCGCCGTCTTGCTATCTCAAATTTTGAAATATACTGATCATTATCAGGTACAAGTCGCAATTCAAAGTGCTATGGAGGAGTACTGAAGCGATGTGCGTTGATGTGCCTCACACAGTTGATGAAAATATGATGAGAGAATATCCTGTTGAGATAAGAATCTTTTGGCGCGGCGTCTTGCTATCTCAAATTTTGAAATATACTGATTATTATCAGGTACAAGTCGCAATTCCAAGTGCTCTGGAGTAGTACTGAAGAGATGTGCGTTGATGTGCTTCACACAGTTGATGAAAAGATGATGAGAGCATATTCTGTTGTGATCAGAATCTTTTGGCGCGGCGTCCTGCTATATCAAATTTTGAAATATACTGATTATTATCAGGTACAAGTCGCGATTCAAAGTGCCCTGGAGTAGTACTGAAGAGATGTGCGTTGATGTGCCTCACACAGTTGATGAAGGGATGATGAGAGAACATCCTGCTGTGATCAGAATCTTTTGACGCGGCGTCCTGCTATCTCAAATTTTGAAATATACTGATTATTATCAGGTACAAGTCGCAATTCAAGGTGCTCTGGAGTAGTACTGGAAAGATGTGCGTTGATGTGCCTCACACAGTTGATGAAGGGATGATGAGAGAATATCCTGCTGTGATCAGAATCTTTTGGCGCGCCGTCCTGCTATCTCAAATTTTGCCATATACTGATTATTATCAGGTACAAGTCGCGATTCAAAGTGCCCTGGAGTAGTACTGAAGAGATGTGCGTTGATGTGCCTCACACAGTTGATGAAGGGATGATGAGAGAATATCCTGCTGTGATCAGAATCTTTTGGCGCGCCGTCCTGCTATTTCAAATTTTGCCATATACTGATTATTATCAGGTACAAGTCGCGATTCAAAGTGCCCTGGAGTAGGCACATCAACGCACATCTCTCCAGTTCTACTCCAGGGCACTTTGAATTGCGACTTGTACCTGATAATAATCAGTATAATATGGCAAAATTTGAGCTAGCAGGACGGCGGCGCGCCAATAGATTCTGATCACAGCAGGATATTCTCTAATCATCCCGTCATCAACTATGTGAGGCACATCAACGCACATCTTTCTAGTTCCACTCCAGAGCAACTTGAATTGCGACTTGTAACTGATAATAATCAGTATATTTCAAAATTTGACATAGCAGGACGCCACGCCAAAAGATTCTGATCACAACAGGATATTCTCTCATCATCTTTTCATCAACTGAGTGAGGCACATCAACGCACATCTCTTCAGAACTACTCCAGGGCACTTTGAATTGCGACTTGTACCTGATAATAATCAGTATATGGCAAAATTTGAGATAGCAGGACGCCGCGCCAAAAGATTCCGATCACAGCAGGATATTCTCTAATCATCCCTTCATCAACTGTGTGAGGCACATCAACGCACATCTCTTCAGTACTGATTACTGATTACTGAAGTACAGGCGCTACGAGTTTCGAGCTGTTGGCCCCGACACCGCAGCCTCTAGTTGGGCTTATTGTATCTTCTCTGTGCCTGTCTCTCAGTCGAAGAGCTCCATTGCCCGAATAAGGTTTATGACTCGTTCTACTGTTTTTCTGTCCGTCCTTTGAGGAGTGGTTGTGAATTCCCCATTATCTCTTCTCCAGTACGCCAGCGCTTCACATTCGAATACAATGTGGGAGGCTGTTTCCTCCTCCTCGTTGCACAGCCTACATATGGGCTCCTCGTTGAAAAGACCCATGATATGCATGCGTTTCCTCAGAGTGCAGTGTCCAGTTAATATACCTGTTACTTTCCCAAGCTGATTCCTGCTAAGTTTCAGTAGGCTTCCAGAAAATGATGATTCGATCTCGTCTGCCATCATTAATTTACTGTGTTTCAGACCTGGTGATTGGCACCATCTAGCTTTCTGTTGATTTTTGGACCAAAAGTTCAGCCAACCTCTCACAGAGGATTTTGTTATACCAATAGCAGGTTCTGGACCCAGAAGTGGTGTGTTTGCAGCTTTGCGTGCTAGTAGATCCGCCCGCTCGTTCCCAGCTATCCCTGTGTGTCCTGGTATCCATCCAAGAGTGACATCGTTAGATACTTCCAGTGTGACAAGGTTTTGCTGACAGTCCATGACTTGTTTGGATTTGGTTTCCCGACAGGAGATGGTTTTGATTGCAGCTTGGCTGTCACTAAGGATAAGGACTTTCCTTCCTCTGTAGCAGGTTCTGAACCCAGAAGTGGTGTGTTTGCAGCTTTGCGTGCTAGTAGATCCGCCCGCTCGTTCCCAGCTATCCCTGTGTGTCCTGGTATCCATCCAAGAGTGACATCGTTAGATACTTTCAGTGTGACAAGGTTTTGCTGACAGTCCATGACTTGTTTGGATTTGGTTTCCCGACAGGAGATGGTTTTGATTGCAGCTTGGCTGTCACTAAGTATAAGGACTTTCCTTCCTCTGTAGCCTCTCCTGAGATTCTCTTGCACGCATACGTTTATTGCATGTACTTCTGCCTGGAAAACGGAAGCGTACATCCCGAGTGGTTCACATGTTTCCCACTTTGGATTTTCACCTACGATCCCGGCACCAGTTCCCCGGCTTGTTTTGGAGTCGTCTGTGTACCATATTGCCCCATTAGCCATCCGGAGTTGTTTCACCGTTTCCTCTTCCCATATTAGCTTGGTCTTGGGAGACGTGCTAAAGTTGATATTTTTCAACATGATATCACTCCTCATTGTTACTAAGTGGTTCGTGACTGTGCTGGTTATCTTAGTGTGTCCTCGGGAGTTTGAGTGGCTCCAGTTCCCGGTGTTGCTAAGTCTATATGCTCCCATTCTTGCTTCCACTTTGATATAGATATCTAGAGGAGGTAGGTTAAGCATGGCCTCCATGGCAAGTCTTGGAGTGGTTTTCATGGCTCCCGTTACAAAGAGACATGCTAGCGTCTGAACTTTTGCAAGTTCCGTGGCTGCTTGTCGCTGCTCGATTTTCTGCTACCAGACAACAGAGCTATAAGCAAGGGTGGGTCTTACCACGGTACAGTAGAGCCTGTGTACCATGCTCGGATCTATGCCCCAATTCTTTCCTATCGCTCTTTTTGTTGCCATTATTGTGGCTTTACCTCGATTCACTATTTTCTGTAGGTGTGAATTCCATGTGAGTTTGTTATCCAGGATGATGCCTAGGTATTTGACTTCTCTTACCACCTGCAGTTCTTGTCCAAAGAACATGGGTTTGAATAATTCCGCTGTCTTCCTCTTTCTCGTGAAGCTGACCAGGGAGGTTTTCTCAGGATTGACCTTCAGGTTCACCTTCCTGCACCAATCTTCTACGATTGTCAGAGCTGTCTGCATCAGTTCTGATATTGTCTTGTTGTGTTTGCCAGTGATAAGTTTTGCTACGTCATCGGCATAGCCTTGGGCGTAGAAACCTTTGCTGTTTAACTCTACCAGTAGTTCATCTGCGACTAGGTTCCAGAGGAGAGGGGACAAGACTCCACCCTGGGGGCAGCCTTTAGCTGCCTCTATAGTTACAGTTTTGTCAAGCATAGTTGCTTGGATTCTCCTACCTTTCAGCATGTTTCTTATCCACCTACAAACTGTGTCTTTAATTCCACGCCGATTGATTGCGGTGGTCATTGAATCGAAGGAGGTGTGATCAAATGCTCCTTCTATATCAAGGAATGCAGCTAGGGCAACTCCTTGGTTGTTCAGTGGTTGCTCTATTTTATGAACAAGTTCATGCAGAGCAGTTTCACATGATTTACCAGGTTGATGGGCGTTTTGGTTTTTGTGTAGTGGCCTCTCTATTAGGGAGGTCTCCCTTATGTGCCTTTCAATCACTTTCTCCATCGTTTTGAGTAGAAACGACGAGAGATTTATTGGTCTGAATTCCTTGGGCTGAGAGCTATCTTTCCCGGGTTTCGGTATAAAGACCACTCGTGAGAGTTTCCATATCATGGGTTTGTGTCCCGTTGCCAGGCTTGCTCTGAATAGTTGGCAAAGCATCGATATGAGTTGGGCTTCGCCCTGCTGCAGGTGTGCCGGTATTATCCCATCGCATCCAGGTGCTTTGTATGGTTCGAATGAGTTTATGGCCCATTCGATTCTATTTGGTGTCACAATCTGTCGGGCTATGACCCAATCATCTCTTGATCCTCTCATCCGGAGGATCTCAGGAGATAGGGAGTTGGTTACCTGTTGCGAGTTGATTATGGTCGAGTCTGGAAAGTATGCCCTGAGTAGTGTCTCAATGGTTTCTTCGCCATTTTTCGTGTATTCCCCATTTGGTTTCTTAAGTGTTCCCATTGGTGGAAGGGGATCTTTAGCTAGGATTCTCTGGAGGCGTGCGCCTTCCGAGGTTTTTTCGACCTCAGTGCAAAACTTCCTCCAAGAGTTCCTCTTAGCTTCCCTTACTTCTTTGTTGTATTTCGTCAGAGTATGGTGGTATTCATCCCATTCACCGAATTTCTTGGCCACATTGAAGAGTCTGCGTGTTTCCTTCTTCATCTTGTCAAGTTTCTCGTTCCACCAGGTTGTGTCCTTGCATGAGGACATGCTCATCATTTCCGGACACCCTGTATATTTAGGGTGTTACTTAATGGTATGTCATAGTCTTGAGGGGGAGTTCTCGGATACATTTTAAGACGAAAAGGACATATAAACTTGGGTCTAAAAAAAAAAATTAATTAAAATAAATTAAAATTAAATAAAATTCAAATAAAAAAATAAAAATAAAAAAAAGTGTGTTCCTATACCATAATATCCTGTGGCAAAATTCATTTCAATATCTCAAACCGTCTTTGGAAAATGTATTATAAACTGAAAATAAGATAAATCTTTAAC
The DNA here is from genome assembly GCA_958502075.1 of Orchestes rusci. Taxonomy (NCBI): domain Eukaryota; kingdom Metazoa; phylum Arthropoda; class Insecta; order Coleoptera; family Curculionidae; genus Orchestes; species Orchestes rusci. The sequence continues at coordinate 12,960,734 of OY293309.1, read as the reverse complement.
ACCCTGTATCTTAAAAACCAAGCATTTTAAGACCCAAGTTTATATGACCTTTTCGACTTAAAATTTATCCAGGAACTTCTCCTTAAAATTATGACATACCATCAAGTAACACTCTGTATATAAGGTATACGTAGAAGTCTGAACTTACTTGAAAATAACCAAAAAAATTGACTTGAAGGACAAGTATATATTTCCCCTGAATTTTGGTGGAATATTACTAAATTATGATCAACATTCTGACTTTATCGCTGTCTGTTGGGTTATAACAAAGGTCATTCAATTTTATGAATAACCTCAAACGCTCAAGTTAATGAAGTGGCCATATTATTTGAAATATTGACCTGATGTACCAACAAACCATCTAAGAACTCTTGACCGGAAGAAACGAAAAAGATAAACATGCATTGTCTCTTGTACAATCATGACATATACAGGGTACGCCATAGTAAGTGGCCTATTAGAATATCTCGGGAAATAAAGCGATTGGGATTCTGACAATTTGTAGGGAGAGATTTTAGGAGATGCTCTTTTGAAATAAAATAATAGTGACGTTGCGCGACTTCCGGCTATACCGGAAGTAGGTGTCAACTCGCTTGTTTCAAATGGAACACCCTCATATATCATTACATTTTTGGATTCTACGTAAAATTCGATGTCCTTTACCTAAGTATAAGCATTTTGAAATATTCGAGTTTTTATGTGAGAAATGACGTTTGTAGGTTCCTAATTAAATGTCCATTTTTCGTGTGAGAAAGCCTTTATTGTTCAATTTGTATTGGATTTCTTGTTGAAAGGGACCTACTTTAAAAGATTTTTCACAATATTTTGATAACCATCATTACAGGGTGGTCCAAAAATAAGATCAAAAATAAGATTAAGGAAACTACCAAAAATCCATTTTTTCAAATGACCCCCAATTTTCATCATTTTATCTTATCAAGTATTGGAAATAAAGGTGAGTTTGTGTAAGATTGTCCATTCCAAAAACTCCTATTTTTTTATTTATTTTTTTTTTAAATTTTTGAATGGACAATATTTCATAAACTCACCTTTATTTTCAATGCTCAATAAGATGGGGGTTTTCATTTGAAAAAATCGATTTTTGGCGGTATTCTGGATTTTATTAGTGATCTTATTTTTGGTCCACCCTGTAGAAAATATTTATGAAACATCTTTTGAAGTAGGTCCCTTTCAACAAGAAATCCGATGCAAATTAGACAATCAAGGCATCTTATACAAAAAATATACATTTAAATAGGAACCTGCAAACGTCATTTTTTACATAAAAACCCAAATATTTCAAAAACTCTTATACTTAGGTAAAGGACATCATTCATCAAATCTGTCTAGAATTTTACGTAGAATCCAAATACGTGATAATATATAGGGTGTTCCATTTGAAACAAGCGAGTTCATGTCTACTTCCTGTACAACCGGAAGTCGCGTAACGTCACTGTTATTTCTTTTGAAAAGAGCATCTCCTAAAATCTCTCCCTACAAATTTTCAGAATCCTCATCGCTTTATTTCCCGAGATATTCTAATGGGCCACTCACGATGGCGTACCCTGTATGAGGTGTGAGAATAAGTCTAAAATTACTTGAAAACAACCAAAAAGTAGCCTTCAAGGACAAGACTTTTATTTCTTCTGAATTTAGGTGGAATATTACTAAATTATCACCACAACTCTGCCTCTATCGCTACCTGTCTATTAGGTTATAACAAACAGATATCTAGTCAACTTTGACCTAAGTTAAGGAAGAATGTCAATATGGTCGAAACATTAACTTATAGGTGCACAACATATGAGAGCGGCCATGTTTCAATGGCAGCATCTTGAAAAACAATGTGTTACGTCCAAATTTTATTGAATTTCTGACTACTTTTGGGAATATTCACATATTCAAAGATGTTTACAACCACTAGCAAGTTTGTTAATAACATTCCCAGGCTATTATAGTTATTTTGGATTGAAGGTTATGTTTCAAAATCTCGCAAACTCTGGTAAAAATCATTTTTGAAGTTTGTTTCCCAATTTACGGTATGTAGGCAAATAATCGTGGGGCGAGGGAAAAGACCAACTACACAATTATTTCTGTGCGACGTTTCGCGACTTTATTGTCGCTTTTTCAAGCACTATAATGGAACAGTTTTTTTATAAATAAATAAACTTGACAAACAAATAATTTCTTAATGTTACCTGAAAATTCAGTGTAGGTGGTTCACTGAATTTTCAGGTAACATTAAGAAATTATTTGTTTGTCAACTTTATTTATTTATAAAAAACTGTTCCATTATAGTGCTTGAAAAAGCGACAATAAAGTCGCGAAACGTCGCACAGAAATAATTGTGTAGTTGGTCTTTTCCCTCGCCCCACGATTATTTGCCTACATCTGGTAAAAATGTATCAAAATGGACATGATGTAATTAGTATCTTCCCGAATTATGGCCAAATACCCCCTTTTATTTTCCATGGAAGACAAAACTACAGAGCGGCCCTCAGTCTCCGGCGGCTCCAACACCCCCAACCAAGGTAGCGGTCGGATAAGGGTTGGAGCAGAGGGTGCTAAGAATCCCCGGAAAGGATCAGGCTACCACAAAAAACGACAAATGCACATTGCTACATATAACGTGAGAACTCTCATATCGGACCAGAGAATAGTGGAATTGGAAGAAGAACTAGAAACAATAAAGTGCTGTGAATGCTGTCCGGTAGCCACGACTCACAAAGAAAAACTAAGCCAAAACACCAGGGAGCTCCTAAATAAAAGAAGACAGCTGACCGAAAAATACGACTCCAATTACACAAAAATGAAGATATTGAATAAAGACATCCACCGATCGATTCGAAGAGACATAAGAGAAACAAACACAAGAGAGATAACAAGAGTGATAGAGGAAAACAAAACTCTGAAAGTTCTGAGACGAACTATGAACAACACAGGTAGGAAAAACATGTACAGGATAAAAAACAAAGAAGGAAACATTACTACAGATAGAATAGAAATCCTCGAGGTTGTTGAGTCCTTCTATCGCGAATTGTATAGGAGAGACGATGAGAGCCAAGAAAGTCAAGATCAACCCATACCCAAGATCATAAATCAGGGATCAGAGGAAATGCCAGAAATAACAACATTCGAAGTAAAAACGGCACTTTCAGAAATGAAAAATAACAAATCCCCCGGAGAGGACGGTGTGATGATAGAGGCAATTAAACTGGGCGGGAATAAAATCATCCAGACTTTGGCGAAGCTTTTCACCGAGTGTATCTACCAAGGAACCACCCCATCACATTGGAACAATGCAGTAATTGTTCTAATGCACAAGAAGGAAGACATAACGGAACTGATGAACTATCGCCCTATCAGTCTACTGTCGCACATATACAAGCTCTTCACAAAAATTATTACAAAGAGACTGGAGGCTAGGCTTGACTTCTATCAGCCCAGAGAACAAGCTGGATTCAGATCGGGGTATGGTACCAACGACCATCTACTAGTGATAAAGAATTTGATAGAGAAATCTGCAGAGTACAACAAACCCTTGGCGCTGATATTCGTAGATTATGAGAAAGCCTTCGATACCATAAACCAACAGAAAATGCTGATAGCGTTGACCGAGTGTCGGATAGATTTTCGCTACATAAACTTAATCAAACATATCTACCAAAGCGCCACGGCTAGTGTAAGACTATCCGAACAAGAAACAAACAAATTCTTTATACAGCGAGGAGTACGGCAAGGAGACACCATCTCTCCAAAGTTATTCACGACACTTTTGGAACATACTTGTAAGAGGGCAGACCTGTACGAACATGGTATCAACATAAATGGAGAGAAGCTTAGTCATTTAAGATTTGCAGACGACATCATCCTCATAGCCGATCGTATGGATGATGCAACAGCAATGTTGGAAAAGCTCTATCAGGCGTCTTTCGAGGTCGGACTGAAGATCAACATGACCAAGACACAAATAATGACGAGTCTGGTTCTAAACCGTGATGTGTCTATCGCTGGAGAAGATATTGAGCAGACTATGTCATATAAATATTTAGGACACGAAATTAGACTAGGCAGGGATAATCAAACTTGTGAGCTCCCCCGTCGCATAGGATTAACCTGGGCAGTATTTGGCAAATTAAATTATATATTTAAGTCGGACTTGCCCGTATGCCTGAAAAGGAAAACCTTCGATCAATGTGTGCTGCCTGTTCTTACTTATGGCGCGGAAACATTGACACTCACAAGAAAGGTCGTAGACAAAATCCGTGTAACCCAGAGAGCTATGGAGCGCCGGATGTTGGGTGTCTCTCTTAGAGACCGGATCCCAAATGAAGAAATACGAAATAGATCAGGGACAATCGACGCTATAGAAAGAATTGCTGCATTAGAATGGAATTGGGCGGGGCACGTTGCCAGATTATCTGACAACCGATGGACAAGACGTATTGTCGAGTGGAGACCAAGGCAAGAAGCGTTCCGCAGTAGGGGCCGCCCACCCACTAGATGGACTGACGACCTGAAACGTGTTAGTAGCAATTGGATGCAGGACGCACAAAATAGGGACAGATGGAAAAGACTGAGGGAGACCTATGTCCAGCAGTGGACTCGCATGGGTTGAATGATGATGATCTTCCCGATATTATACAGAAAAGTTTTTTTCGCAGTTACATTTCCTTCCCCTAATCAATAAACTACTACGTAAATATAATACCAAGGAAAACGACATAGTAATTCTTCTACTTCGAAACGTGAGAAAATCCATACTCCATTATTTACTCATGCCGACGACGGTGCCATAGTTTTGTATCCTTATTCATCCCACATCAATATGCAAGTGTATTTTCCCTGTCATTGTTTTTTACCAACAGGTGAGAAATAGGTTACATTGGGGACCAACATGGGGTCAGATTTCCCACATTTTGACGTAGAACAGGTTGACAGTTCCTTTGGTGAATTAAGGAACTGTCAACCTAATGGTTAGCAAGAACCTATCGACCTCTTTATTACTTCCAAATTACTTTAGTTTCATTCACCATATAGGAAAATATGTGGACCAATGTCGGTAACTTTGCCCTTCTCAAGGATGGTTCGACGTTGAACTCGGTTCAAACATGCACAGAGCATACTGTTTTTGAACTCAGTCCAACGTTGAACCATCCTTGAGCTATGATAGTAGTAACAAGATAAGATCAAAAGAAAAACAGATTCAAATTTGCATATCAGCCATGTTTTGGGCATCAAGGAATAAAGCATTCGTGATGATGGTAAAATGTTCGTTATGCGTGCATAGCTATGAGAAGGATATTTCTTCCCGGGGAAACAAAAAAAAGGTATCAAGCGTTAAATATTGGCTACATTTTAATTTTTCATGTTAATATTATTGCCGGGTTAAAAATTAGAATTTTTGTTAATTAAATATTATATACTGATAATAATCTGGTCTAAGAACATGTGATAAAATAGGATCTCAACCTATTTTATCACAGTTAATGTCCCCTTGCTACTAGCATCTAGTAGTCTTTCATTAATGTAAGCGACTTATATTGGATTCGTCTATTCCCAATTTGATTTTGTCAATTCTCAAATTGAAGTTGTTAAGTCCCAATTTGAAGTTAAAAGGTATAGATTGATAATTTATGATTTGTACTTGGTTGGCGTTCATTGATAAGGATCCATGCGCCAATTGTTGTTGTTGAGAAAAATACATTTAACTTTGTCACTTTATTGTAAATCTCCAGATCAAAACTTTCCAGTGCTCTTTCCATTTTTTGATAGACCAATAGCTAACTTGAGATTTTCATATTCTTAAATATTTTTCATAATCAACTATGCCTATTTTTTTCTGAAATTTGGTGGTTGGATCTCTTTATATATATTGGACTATTTGACTGGTTAATTTATCTAAACAGCACCAAAGAAATTTCTGGTTGATGGTTCTTTTTATAGGATTCAAAATAAGAGTAATGATAGATGGTTCTTTTTAGATAAATTCAAATAAGCTTTTTATTACAAAAAATCACAGCTCAAATAAGTACAAAAATGTAAACCGTATTGCAAAATCAATAAATAAATGTATCCTTCCTCATACATTGCGTAGAAGCTATTTTGTCACAAAAAAAAACTTTATTCTAAATTAGTACAAAAAATAAAAAAAGCGATTTTTGGTTGAAGAAAAACCTTTTTCTGAATAACACAAACAAAACTTATTTCAATTAATTCTCTTCTATTTCGAAGTCTAAATTTTGGCCAAATCCATCAATGTCATCCAAAAATTCCCCGATTTTATCGACTTTATAAAAATATCTTGCATCTGTGGGAATAAACCGCAACAAACTTTTAATGTCGGCAGCTTTTTTGTCAGAAATGGGTTTTCCATTAGGATGTTATGGTTTGAAATCGTCAAGTCCTGGAAGGCTGTTTTTTCTGCCTTTGGTTTTTTTTTAAATATCCACTTCTTGAAAGTCCTCCTCTTCAGTATGAGAGTACTTAAAAAAAATCGAGAAGGGTTTATCTTTTATCAGCCTGATCACTTTTACCTTTAGCCCGCTTACTTTTTCGTTTTCCACACTTGACTTTCTATTAATGATTTTTTTTTCAATATCTTCTATTGAAAAAAAATCGTCACATTCCATTTGTTGAACCACAAATTTGTTATTCGTTTTACATTCTTTTATAATACTACGGAAGTCATCGAGTGTGTAAATACGTACTTGCTGTTTAAGAGCTCGCTCGATCAATCCAAAATCTGTGTCATTTATAAGGAAGCTGTGACCTGATTCCAGATACTTAAGTTCCATCTTTTGAAGTATTGGGTGTTCCTGTAAAATTTTCTTCAAGAGCAGTACAATTTTGATGTCGCGGTTTTGTCCACCGCAACTATCAGACCATAACACTAACTCTCTGGTATCTTTCCTTAGATATAAATCAATAAACTTTTTTAAGCAGGATCTGACCTCTTGAGCTCCTCTGCCTGCAAGGCCCTCTCTCCATATAAAAGCATATGGTATATTTGATGAAGCACAGTGGATTCCTTCATTGAATATGCTCAACTGTCTCTTGTAGTATACCAAACTTGTGGGAAGTTTTGGTAAGCCAAGGACTTTTTGCATATCATAAGAAACTGTCTCCAATTCAGGATCTGCCATTGCCTCTGAGAAATCTCTTTTCATTTTACTTCTAGCATCATGAGCTTTTTTTAGATGTTCATCATAAGATGTTTGCACTAATAACTTTCTCTGCTGATTACAAACGTTTTTCAATTGATTTTTGAAAAGATCACGTCATTTATTACAAGTATCTTTGATGGGTGGTTTTCTTCTTAGGTTAAAGTTTTTGTAGAATATGCGTTTAAAGTATGTGAAACTAACCTTCGGATTGTCATTTTCGATGTATAGCTGGTACAATTTAGCCTCTGTTAAATCGTGAGCTATGAACTTTGCGTCAGTTTCATTGCGGGTATAATGAGACACATAAGTAGGGAAACTATTTATGTGATCGATAACTTTTTGAATAGTTTCATCACAGATTTTTGTTTTTTTACCTTTTTTTCCCCTTTCATCTTTCAACTTATTTTGTTGAACTTTGGACAAAGCAGTATTGATTCGCTTGGTAGATACTTGAAACGTTTTGACATACATATCGCGATAAACCTCAGTATCTTCAAGCATATACTTCCTAGAAAATGTTTTTCCTGGTCCCTGTTTTGCACGCTTTTTCTTTATAGGTGATACTTTTACTGTCAATGCGACATACCCTGTTTGCGAATCATAAGAACCTAGTTCCCAAAATTGACTGAATAAGTTTCGTCTTGCTTCTTCTGAAATTTTTTCATGGCACTTTCTTTGGCACTCACAAATATAGTTAATGAAAAATTTGCTGGGAACTAGCTTTCCTTTAACGTTATAATGTTCTTTGTTCAGATCCCGCATTTTCTTTCTTGTGGCATAGGTCTGTCCAGGATACTTATTTCTTCTTCCTTTTTTTGGACGTCCTTTCCAAGATTCTCGCTCTTCTTGCAATTTTCTCTCTCTGGATGAGCTCTCATTTTCGACATCTTCTTCCTCTATATCTTCAACTCCACTTTCTTCTGAACTGATCTCTTCGGGCACAAAGTCGTTGTCATTTTCGTCATCCATATCTTCTTCACTGTTGTCCTTTGATGTAGTTCGATCTTCAAGTGAATACAGAAATTTTCCACATGTTGAGCCACATTCTGGGTCATCAAAATTTTCATATACAGTTTCAGAGGCACAACCGTAATCATTATCCAAAATATCTAGATCTAAACCTGTTCCATCTAGTTCTGGCGCTGGGCTTTCAGTACCGCCAGAAATTTCACCATTTGTCTGTTCTAGAAATACCAAATTTCTGGATTAATCAGAAATGAGAAATTCCTGGATGTTTCCAACAGAAGCCGTATTCTGCAAAAATATTTGGATATTAAAAATCGGTTTTATGAGGAGATGGTTGTAATTTACCAAAGTTTCGACATTTTCGTCTTCTAGTGGAAATAGCAAATTTCCGGTATCATCAGGGATGGGAATTTCTTGGAGGTTATAAGCAGGACTCGCATTCTGCAATCATATTAGATATTAAAGATCGTGCTTAAAATGGGGAAAGTTGTATTTTTACCAAAATCTCTCCATTTTCTTCTTCTCGAATAAATACCAAATTTCTAGAATCAGCAGGAATGTGAAATAATTCCTGATTGTTATTAACAGAAGCCATATTCTGCAAAAATATTTGAATATTGAAAATCTGGATAATAACAGGTTTTTATGTATCTTTATCAAAATGTCGTCATTTTTTTACTGTGGTGTTGGATCATCAGAAGCTTGATTTTCCTCGTTGTTATCAGGAGCAATCTGGAAAAATATTAGGACTCGACGTTGTAAACGTACCTATATCTTCAATTTAGGTAGAGCTACAACGGCAGTATCCAAGAATGAGTAATTTTGGAGTAATTATAAAGTATCAAAAATGTCACGAAATAGACAACGCAAAATCGTACTCGCTCGTTCTGGGGCATCTTGTATCACCAAAAAAACCTTGAAGGAGTAGCCGTTGTGACCGATCCCACCTCTTAAAATGAAGCTATGTGTACATACAACATTCGTAGCAAATGGCATCATAAAAAGACAGCGTCAAAATCGGTCAAATTTACAATTTTCGGGCTTCATGTACATAGAAACTTGCATTTGTATATAAGGAACCAACCACCAATTGTTGATGTTGGTTCTAATTAGATTGAATGTCGATTTAAAATTGTGTTAAAAAATACAATCACTATTAATTCAAATGCAGATATTTGTTGAACACTTAAAGAATAATACCTCATTAATGCATTGATTGGATGGAAAAAATAGAAATACACTATTAACTGACTATCCTAACCTATGAATTATTTATTTTATTGCATCGGCTTACCTTCCGTTTTTTTGATAAAAAATCTGGAAAAATGTCATCCTCATTGTTTCCTCTAAGGGCCTTGAGCACTATCAATTTTGATCTTGCACTCATTTCTAGTGATTCTTTCAAAAAACACGAAAACTTGAATTTTCATGTAGATATAAAGAGAACCAAGTGACATTCAATATTAATATAAAAAGGATTGTCGCTTGGATCACTTTATAATAACGGAAAACACCTGTTTCACCGATGTCGCTTGGTTCAACGCCCCAGAGATGGCGTTTGGATAAGGGTTTCATTGAAAACAATTTTATGCAAAGCAAGTTGGAGCATCTGCTATGAGATGTCACCTCTAACTCAATTTTTGAATTTTGGCGCTTGGTTCCTTATATAAATAAACGTTATCCACTTTGAAGCACATTGTTCTTATTCCAAAAAATAAAATTAGCTTCAACCAGTTAAAATTGGTTTTCCTGAATGACGAAAAGATGAAATATAAAGTGTACTAGGTATTAGCCCTAAAGAGTCAAAACATACCTACAGGGTGATTTTCATGTTGATACATTTCTTCCAACACTGTATGCAATGCAAGCAAATAAGAAAATTTTTCATATAGAATTATGTCCGAAACTGCTCTGTTTGCGAAATACAAATTTCATAAGTTTTAAGAAAAAAATGCCTTTAGATACAGCCTAAATTCCATGTCGCCAACATCATAATACCAAAGAGTGAGATAGAGAAATATGGAGTCGTGATATTCAAAGAAAGACGGGAGAAATCTTGTATGCCATTATCCGTTTGTCTTAGCAGGTGATGCGGGTGACAGTTGACAACTGTAAAGTTGAGAATCCGATGTATGATTTATGTAAGGTTTACTGTCAAATTTCCGCTTGGCAAACGGGAATCATATACCATCCACATTGAATTGGTGTTCTAAGTTAATATTACGCCAATTGTGGATGGTATCATATGATTACTATTTGGCTAGCGGAAATTTTACAGATCCACTTCGAAGTGAAATTCAATGTAGACCAGGCATTATTATTATTTTTTATGAATTATGATCAGTTCAAGTGCAAGTGATATTCTCTTATGGATTGATATTTTTCCGCGTCTGGATCATTGAATAATTTCTGATATGAAGATGATAGAGGTGTTATACAGGGTGTCTCACGGTGACCGTCCATTAGAATATCTCGGGAAATAAAGCATTTGGGATTCTCAAAATTTATATGGTGGGATATTCATAGATGTTCTTCTCAAATGAAATAAAAGCAACGTTGCACGACAGCACGACTTCCGGTTAAATGGAACACCCTATATATTATAACATTTTTGGATTCTACGTAAAATTCTAGGCAGATTTCATGTATCATGTCCTATACCTAAGTATGAGCGTTTTTGAAATATTTTATAAGTTTTTATGTAAAAAATGACGTTTGAAGGCCCCTATTTAAATGTGAATTTCACCTATGAGAAAGCCTTCATTATTTAATTTGTATTGGATTTCTTGTTGAAAAGGACCTACTTTGATAGATTTTTCACATCAATATGAAAACTATTATTATAGGGTGGGCCAAAAATAAGATCAAAAATTAATTTCAGAAAACGGCCAAAAATCAATTTTTTCAAATAACCCAAACTAACCCCTAATTTTTATAATTTTATCTTATTGTGCATTAAAAATAAAGGTGAGCTTGTATAAGATTGTCCTCTCCAAAAATTATTTTTTTTATTTTTTTTTTGAATTTTTGGAATGAACAATATCAGGTAAACTCACCCTTATTTTTAATGCACAATAACCAGGTTAAGAAAATAGTTGTTATTGCAATAATAATTGCAATAGGCAAAAAAAGATTAAGATCAAGTTGAATTCCTTACCGTGAAAGTGAAAATGTTTCGTCGAAAGTTGAAGGGTCACTAGAAGTTCATTGATTGCTTATTGAAGAATGTTTAGTTAATTCTAAAATTTTTCAAGAATTTTTGAAATTATGGAACATAGAAAAAGCAAAATTCAAATAATTGTAATTTAGAGCAACTATAATTTTCAAACCCTTCGAAGTTTTTTCTTGTAATTTTAGTCACAAGAAATTCAAAGATTTTTTTATTGAAAAATGTTAACCTCAAAAACCTACCTTAATTTTTACATTTCTTACGAATTTTTGAAAATTATGGACAAGCTAACATTTTCAAACCCCTTGAAATTTTGCTCTGAAATTTCAGTCAGAAGAAGTTCAAAGTTTACTTCATTGAAAAATGTTTATCTCAAACCCATATACGTTAGTTCTAACATTTTTGGTAATTGTTTGAAAATTATGGAACATGAAAAAACAAGATTAGTAAATAGTCAAGGGGGATTCCGGCCCACTTTCTGTACCTAACCTCACTTTTTACCGGCGTTTGGGTGTGGGGGACCTTTCGCAGCGTTGATCTTGACAGTTGGGATTGATGTGTGAGCGGTGTTGCCGGCTGCGTGCGGTGTTGCCGCTTATGGTGTTTTGGTTGGGAGATGAGGGATTTTGGGATCTTAGGTTTTATGGTTGACGTTTGAAGTGTCATTGACGTTTGTGGTGGGTGGGTTGTAGCGTTGATGATGACAATTGACAGGATTGATGTGAGGACGATGTTGTCGGTTGCGTCGTGCGGTGTTGCCGCTTATGGTGTTTTGTGGGAAGATAAGGGATTTTGGAATTGCAGATTTTATGGTGAACGTTTGAAGTGACATTCAAGTTTGCGATGTTTTGATGCGCCACCTAGCGATGATTATTTGTAATAAGGAGCTTTGAAAAATAGAGGTTTCTTCATAGTTTCTTGAGTTATTTAAAATAGGTTGAGCATGTGGCGGGTGGGTGGGTTATAGCGTTGTTACAGACAATTGACAGGATTGATTTTAAGGGATTTTGGAGTCAAGTATGATGTTTTGTGGGAGATCAGGGATTTTGGGATAGGTCAGGTTTTTGGTGGGCATTTGATGTAACGTTGACGTTGAGATATTTTGTAGGCTTGATATTGATAATTGACAGGATCGATGTGTGGACGGTGTTGTTGGCTGCGTGCGGTGATGTCACGTATGGTGTTTTGTTGGGAGATAAGGGGTTCTAGGAATTGAGGTTTTTTTTTTTTTTTTTTTTTTTTTTTTTGATGTGGCGTTGGTGTTTGTGATGTTTTATTGTTCCAATGCAGATTTCGTGATTGTATTTGAATGTTATAGGCTCGGTTATAGGATATGATGGATGATGGACAATTGTGTGTTGTCTCATATGAAAGATCATGTAAGTGGTAGTACTCCGATGTGTAAGGTATTTAATAAGAGAGAGAGATGTGTAGATTTTTTCATTAGTTATAGCATTTTTATGAGGGGTTTAATTATTTAACCAGAGACTATGAGTCATTAGAAATTCTCCTTCATCACATGTTGATAGTTTCAGAAAAAAAAAAAAATATAATGTTAATTATTATGTATATATTATGATATTATATTCAACACAAAAATAGAACAAATTGAAGGGTTCTATAGAGATTCAACGCAAGAACAACAAAAAGCTGTATTTGGGATGCTTGATTACCTGAGTGTGGCGTTTGGGAGAGGATTTTAAAGTGGTCTCATGCCAGATGGTCAAAAAGGTATGGATTGGGGTTTATTGTGACACTTAGCGGCGAATATTTGTAATAAGGGATTTGGAAAATGTAGGGTTCTTCATATTTTGAGTTAATTAGTTTTTGAAAATGTAGATGGTGATGATACTGTTGATTGAATTCTTTAATCATTCGCAATTAGAGTTAATAGGTGGAGTGCGATGTTTGGAATTGGTGAGCTGATGCTAGATTTTTGAAAGAAATACCTTATAAGAAGGCCAGTGACTTGAAGCTATGGTTCATTAGAAAATACCGACATTTAGATCTGAATCATTCCAAGAAATACTTCAACTTATATTGCTATTGATAAGGAAAAGACTAAAACAGTTTTAATGTTATAGCAACACCAAGTAAAATGCACAAAACAGTCAAATTAAAAACCACAATTTGATATTCATGAAATATTTTTTTTTTTTTTTAATTATTCTAATCATTGTTTATTGATACATAATTTCGCCACCAAAAGGTCTAGAACAGTTCAATGATATCCTAATAATAGAACGAAATAGATTTTGAGGTGTTATAAAATTGCCCAACTGACGAGTAGATTTTATCATTTCATAATAAATAAGAAGAACGGACATACCATATCTGAGAAATTATCCGGTAAAATACACACAGCACAATCAAATTAAAAGTCTTTATTTCATAGGTATTCATGAAATAAATTTACACTAAGATCATTTCATTTCATCATTGTAATAAGTATATCAAAATAATTTACTCGTTAAAACATTATTAAATATTAATATGATTTTATCAAATTAGTAATATGAGAACTATTGAACTATAAGACATATTTTCAAGATTTGGTGGATATATATAGAGTTGATCAATAAATCAGTAGCGTTAAAATTAATAAATAATTTATATCTAATTTACAATACTAATCATCGATGATTGGATCGAGAGATTTGAAACATATTTTCTTACCTAACTTTGAATGCAATCTGTAATTACAGCTTCTTCAGTCTCTACGCAAAATAAAAGTTGCATGAAACAACTTTCACACCAAAATTTCTTATTTCTATATACACGTGTCTTAAGTTGGCGAACAGTTACAACGATATGATAATGCTTATCAACTATCTTAAATCTATTATTCATAAATTTTATAAACCAGAAACTACAACTTCTACAAATATTCATATTAAAATCTTCAAGTACATAATACTCCACCCAAAGACAATATCTCCTACATTCAAAACTATGATCATTCATTCCAATTATGGATGAGTATCGCGTTTCTTTTACAGATACATCCAATTATCCTTGAATCATCTATAATATTCTCTAGCGAAATTGAATGACATACTTCATCTTTTGAAGCTATTTTATTAAGATAATCCCACCTATAATTGGAATAATTCTGTAAAATATAATGATTTAAAGTCTCAGGTAAAAATGGTATAGGACTAGATAAAAAAATCTGAAATGTCATTCACATTTTCGCAAACCACCCTTCTACATAGCTCTCTTAATGTTGACATCATCTACAATGAAGAAGAAAACAATTAAAATGAATTACACGATAATCGAATAACAACATATTATCACCATTTAGACTGATTTCAAATTGTGAATAATTTTTGGAAAATCATTACTTGATTCCGATTATTATTTTGAAACAAACAAATCCCACCCTAACGAGCTCATTTTTCAAAATCAGTCACCTTTTTATAATTTTGAGGTGATGCAAATTGTTTTGAATTGACTGTTACAAGTTTTCCGAGTAAATTACCAAGTGTTACTAAATTAATAATTGCTCTGACACATACGTACATCCCCCAACAGAAATGATTTCATTGTTTCAAAAATGTGTATATATTTGATTGAAACAAAATAATAAATGAATAGACGGATGACTCACCTTATTTAAAAGAAAAATTATTTTTTCCGCAGTTGTGGACACTGTTGATAGCCAGCTTGTATACGTTACAGTTATTGAAAACACCTCCAATTTTTCAAATATCTTTTTCCTTAAAAAACAGAAAAAATTAATGAGATATACAAATCATAAATTTCTGTTACATACAAGGTGAGGTTTCTTGTTGAAGAGATGCAATCAACTTACACATCAAACTATGAATGATAAACAGATTTTCACCCCAAGCGATTAGTTAGACTAAAGTTTTTGGATCAGAAAAAATTCACACAATAATTTAGAGTGGATATCCATGTACTACATTTCTTCAAGAGGTACGATCAAGTGACATACCAAACTATGGAAGATAGACATATTTTATCTAGATGTGAATAATCTGTATGGAAAAGCAATGACTTTATATTTAACGCTATTTATTTATCAATTATTGATGGTGATACTAGCGATCGCGGTGAAATAGAGCTGTGTGTGTGTCTCCACCTCATGGTGGCAAAAAGGTAGTAGGAGGAATATGGTACTTCTCAAATACTAAAATAATTGGATAATATTTGACGTATTAGTGTAAGATAGTTTTACTGCGTACATTTTTGATCTGTCTGTCATAATCCGTCCATTATTTTCATCTTTCATCAAACCCAACACCTTTTATTAAATATTGATATGATTTTATCAAATAAGTAATATGAGAACTGTTAAACTATAAGACATATTTTCAAGATTTGGTGGATACAGATAGAGTTGATCAAAAATCAGTGGTGTTAAACTTAATAAATAACATATCTTATTTACAACTAATCATCGATGATTGGATCGGGAGATTCGAAACCTATATTCTTACCTAACTTTGAATGCAATCTATAATTACAGCTTTCTTTAGTCTCTACGCAAAATAAAAGTTGCATGAAACAACTTTCGCTCCAAAATTTCTTATCTCTTTATACACGTATCTTGAGTTGGCGAACAATCACAACGATATGATAATGCTTATCAACTATCTTAAATCTATTATTCAGAAATGTTATAAACCCGAAACTACAATTTCTACAAATATTCATATTAAAATCTTCAAGTACATAATGCTCCACACAAAGACAATATCCCCTACATTCAAAACTATGATCATTCCAATTATGGATGAGTAGAGCGTTCTTTTACAGATAGATCCAATTATCCTTGGATCATCTATAATATTTTCTAGCGAAATTGAATGACATACTTCATCTTTTGAAGCTATTTTATCAAGATAATTCAACTGTATCAGTGTTAAGAATGGTACAGTTTGCAAAACGATTTTTCATGTAACCATAGTGAAAATTGTAAATAGTGGTCTTAGCCAAATCCAAAAATAAAATAGCCTCCATACATCTGCGTACTCCGGAAAAAATTAATGTTGACTTGTAGTGACTCGTTTTTGATAACCCATCGGGTTGAGCTCGATTATACACGTTCTGACCAGATTAAGCAGATGTTCTAGCACATTCGTTGAGAAAATAAGTGGGAAAAGAGAGGTGAGGAGATTTATTAATTTACCACTGACGGCGCGTTAAAGAAGAATTTCAGTTCGCATTCATTAGCGTCAGCAGCAACAACAGGTAAGCGCCCCCCCATAATCAAACTAGAGAATGTATTTGATTTTATTTTTTCTTTCTAGAAATGGATCTGGCAGAAATCAACGCAACCACCTCTTATGTGGATAAGACATCCATAAAATTAATTGAATTAACTCGTGATGTAAAGTATCCAATTGTGGGATTAAATATTGTTCTTTCTAAATATGGGAAAGTGCCGCGAGTAGAGTTGGAGGATCATATCGTTTTTCTACCAAAGCGTACTTCTGTATCTATCAAAAAAAAAATTGCATCAATTTCAACCTCATAAATATGCGATAATTTTAAGATCGATTACGCAGATTTGCGATATGAAGTACACCCCAAGTTTTGAGATAGTTGCTATGTAAAAAAAAAAGTTAGTATTATTTTCAACTAGGATC
The DNA here is from genome assembly GCA_958502075.1 of Orchestes rusci. NCBI lineage: Eukaryota > Metazoa > Arthropoda > Insecta > Coleoptera > Curculionidae > Orchestes > Orchestes rusci. Next base: position 12,943,815 of record OY293309.1, on the reverse strand, counting down.
AATCGCATTTTAAATGCATTTATTTTTTACAGAACCAGTCCATCATGAAGATGATTGCAATGGATTTTCAAGGATTCAGTCTGTCTCACGAATTCATCATCAAAGAGTTGGCAGCCACGAACGGGATCCAAACTAGCCATTACATATTCAAACCAAATGGATCATATCGATCGTTACGTTTATGGGACAAACAAAGAACATCCAGAGCAACCATGAAACAACATGGAATCCCGTTTTCATTTGGATATATCAACTATGAAGACCTCCTTCCAATCATCATATCACATATATGTTTTGTGGATAAAGTCTACGTTCGAGGTCAACAACAAAAGAATTTTCTGGAAAACATTCTGCAGAACTCTACAACAGCGCATACCCCCAAAATCATCAACGTCGAGGACATTGATGACCATTGGCAACATCCACCTGTATTTAAAAAAGACGTTCCAACCTGTTTTGGTCATCTATCGAATAATTTTTATATGTGTAGCCTACGCAATTGTATCATTCTTCATGAATGGATTGAAACTCGTTGTTTAATAGAGAGTTGAAAATACTATTTGTGTTTTAGTTGAACATTGATCATGATGATGTTAACATCAAATTATATTCTTCTTACTGCGATTTTCAATAATACTTTCTATGTACATCAACCCCACGATGTTGTAGGGATGCACATTTGTTTCAATAGAACCAATGACACTTGGCTAAATATGAAATCGCAAGTAGATTACAATGATGATATGTTTATTGTTGCATTACCCCAAAATGCAAAGGAATACGAAGTAAAGGTGATTTTTCAAAACCAAACATATGGCTATAGTATATGGAAAAATGTAACTACCCCCACCTCCAATTGTTCACCAACATCATCACCCACCACCTCTGCTAACCCCACCACCACCACGGATCAATATAAAAATGATTGGAGTTGTTGTTCAACTTCAATTATTGAGTCGCTGTACTACATTATAAGCGCAATCTCACTTCTCATCCTGAAAGCAGTCTGGGAGATTTATCATCACCACCATCATCATGTTGACTCCAGAAGATATTGAAAAAATACGTAGAACCATTCATCAGCTCAACATACCAGCTTCATCCCTGTATCAGGAGTATTTTGTCAAAACTCTACATACCACTTTGGGCATTTCTGAAGAAGTTTTGAAGATAGTTCTCAAACCATGTTGGGGGCACTACACCGCTCCAACTGATGAAGACGATTCCGGATATGATGAAAATGATGGACCATATGTTTCGTTTGGAATAAATTGTAATTTGTGCATGAACAATTATTTGAATAAAAATAAATCGTAGAATTGTTGCTGTTGTTATTGTTTCATTTCGTTTAGTTATAGCATCAGGACTATGTAAAATCTCCTCTTGGGTTTCATGTTTTTTGTTGAGGTGTTTCTGGGTCTATACCTATATTTCAATAAAACAATGTTTTTTATTTAGATTCCTTTATTTGACTTAAATCAGACAAAATCCTACTTTTGTCATTATACATGATTTGTGCTAAACAATAACTTTCTATGCTAGGGTTATCCTTATAAAAACTCGAAAGTACATCTTCAATGGGAACATGTGTTATACAATCTTTAATTATTTCATGTAAATTATTCAAAATCATATTATAATACTTGAGAAAATCCAATTGCTTCAGTTCTCGAATTCTCATGTTTACAAAATGTCTATTAACAATACAAAGGTCAAGTGTGTGTTGTTCTCAGTTAATTACAATATTTGATCATTTTTTGAAATTGAGATTATTTTCATTCCATTGTCCATGGGTACACTGTTGACCATCAAGTCATCATATGAAAATGACGGGTGCATGTGTTCAAGATGCCACCCATCTAGTAGTCAATTGAGATAGTCCGTTATGATTTTCCACATATCTTCAAAAATCAGCATTTTATCACCAAGTTCAAGTGGATAGTCGCTATGTTCATGGACGATGCATTAATATGAAGAACTACAATACCAAAAATGATACTCCCAAATAATTTCAAATAAAAATAAGTATAATTACATTATTTTATATAATCCACACTTATCAAGTTTATACTTATATCGACATACCTACGATGCGAATAAGTTCAACCGGACATAATTTGAACATGTTTTGGAGGTGAAATAATTGTAATGCAATGTAATGTAATTTCATTATTCGCTGTGTTGTAGGGTTGATCATGACAATTGACAGGATTGAGGTGAGGACGATGTAGTTAGTTATGATGTTTTGTGAGGAGATAAGGGATTTTGGAAAGGTAGGAAAGGAGATGTTTTGATGTGCCACCTAGCGATGATTATTCGCAATAACGATTACCCCATTATTTTGAATCAGATATACAATATGATATATATAAAAATATAAAAATATTTTGAATCTTCTGTGTGATTGGTGCAATTTGGTGTTCCGAGGTGATGAGATGAACACCCAACAACCTGAAATACTTCGATCAACAACAACGTGTTGATGATGATGATGATATTGTTGATGATGGTGATGATGATGGTGTTGATGATGGTGATGGTGTTGATGATGGTGATGGTGTTGATGATGGTGATGGTGTTGATGATGTTGATGATGATGGTGATGGTGTTGATGATGATGATGTTGATGATGATGGTGATGGTGTTGATGATGATGATGGTGATGATGATGGTGATGGTGATTGTTATCGATGTTTTTGTAGATCATTTATTGTTTTTGGGGCTGATCATTTATTGTTTTTGGGG